>BCLF01000258.1:0-18869 GCA_001602275.1 Zoysia japonica
GACGCGCTCGAGCTCGTGTCATGGGTCCTTCTTGTGCAATTGGTTTGGTTGTGTCTGTGGAAGTGATGTCCTCATCAGCATTAAATGCACCGGTTCGTGCGCCGATTATGAAAATTTTGTTTTCACGCCCAAGACGTCAAATCCACCTTTACACAAAAAGACCAAGTTTGGGTATGTATATCATATTTTGGTAACCTTCAAAAATATGCGCCAAAACGAGCCCCACAAGGGCATTAAATGCGCCGGATCGGTGCCTATTATGAAAGTTGTGTTTTCGTGATAAACATGTCCAATCCACTCCATTGCACCCAAAAACCAACTTCGATACGTATATCATGTTTTGGTCACCTTCAAAAACCGACGCGAAAACAGGCCCGACAGGTACATTAAATGCACCGGTTCGTGCGCCCACTATGAAACTTGTGTTTTCGTGCCAAACATGTCCAATCCACTCCATTACACCCAAAAACAAAGTCTGGGAATGTATATCTTGTTTTGGTCACTTTTAAAAATCGGAACGAAAACGGGCCCATAGGTGCATTGAATGCACCGGTTCGGTGCCGAATACGAAAGTTGCCTTTTCATGACAGACATGTGCAATCTACTCCATTGCACCCTAAAACCAAGTTCGATACGTAAATCATGTTTTAGTCACCTTCAAAAACTGGTTCCTGCGTCGATTATGAAACTTGTGTTTTTGCGTCACACATATACTATCCAATCCATTACACCCAAAAACCAATTTTGGGTATGTATATCATGTATTGGTCACCTTTAAAAATCAAAGAGAAAACGGCCCCCACAGGTGCCTTGAATGCACCGATTCGTCGCCGATTATGAAAGTTGTCTTTTCGCGGCAAACATATCCAATCCACTCCATTGAACCCAAAAGCCATGTTTGGGTATGTATATCATGTTTTTGTCACCTTCAAAAACTGGGGCCAAAACATGCCCTCCAGGTGCATTAAATGCACTGGTTCGTGCGCCGATTATGAAAGTTGTGTTTTCGCGTCAAACATGTCCAATCCACTCCATTACACCAAAAAACCAAGTTTGGTATGTATATCATGTTTTGGTCACCTTTAAAAACCGGCGCGAAAACGTGATATACATACCAAAACTTGTGGGCCAATAGAGTGCACTTAGTCGGCGCTGAACCTATGCATTTAATGAACTTGTGGGGCTTCTTTTTCGCGCCCGTTTTTGAAGATGACAAAAACGTGATATACATACCTAAACTTGGTTTTTGGTTGTAATGGAGTGGATTGGACATGTTTGGCTCCAAAACACAACTTTCATAATCGTACACGAAACGGTGCATTTATGCACATGTGGGGCCCGTTTTGGCGCCGGTTTTTGAAGGTCACAAAAACATGATATACAGACCAAAACCTGGTTTTTGTGTGTAATGGAGTGGATGGGACATGTTTGCCGTGAAAACATAACTTTAATAATCGATGCCGAACCGATGCATTTAATGCACCTGTGGGGCCCGCTTTCGCGCCAGTTTTTGATGGTGACCATATCTAATCTTGGTTTTTGGGTGTCATGGAGTGGATTGGACATGTTTTTCGTGAAAACACAAGTTTCATAATCGGCACCGAACCTGTGCATTTAATGCACGTGTGTGGCCCGTTTTCACGTCGGTTTTTGAAGGTGATCAAAACATGATATACATACCCAAACTTTGTTTTTGGTGCAATGGAGTGGATTGGACATGTTTGTAACGAAAACACAAGTTTCATAAACCGGCACCGAACCGGTGCATTTAATGCACCTGTGGGGCCCGTTTCGCGCTGTTTTTTTAAGGTGACCAAAACATGATATACGTACCCAAACTTGGTTTTTCGGTGCAATGGAGTGGATTGGACATGTTTGTTGTGAAAACACTATTTTCATAATCGGCGCACGAACTGGTGTATTTAATGCACCAGTGGGGCCTATTTTCGCAACGGTTTTTGAAGGCGACCAAAACATGATATACATACCCAAACTTGGTTTTTGGGTGCAACAGAGTGGATTGCACATGTTTGTCGCGAAAACACAACTTTCATAATTGGCGACGAACCGATGCATTTAATGCACTTGTGAGGCCCGATTTCGTGACCCTATATGAAGGTGACCAAAACATGATATACATACTCGAACATGGTTTTTAGGTGCAATGGAGTGGATTGGACATGTTTGTTGCAAAAACACAACTTTCATAATCAGCGCACGAAGCGGTGCATTTAATGATCCTGTGAAGCTCGTTTTCGCGACCGTTTTTGAAGATGACAAAAAAATGACATAGATTCTCAAAATTTGTTTTTGGGTTTAATGGAGTGGATTCGACATGTTTGGCACGAAAACAAAACTTTCATAATTGGCGCATGAAATAGTACATTTAATGCACCTGTGAGGCCCGATTTTGCGCCGGTTTTTTAAGGTGAACAAAACATGAGATATATACCCAAACTTGTTTTTCGGTTGAATGGAGTGGATTGGACATGTTTCGCGCGAAAACAACACTTTCATAATCGGTGCACGATCCGGTGCATTTAATGCACCTGTGGGGCTCGTTTTCACGCCGGTTTTTGAAGATGACGAAAACATGATATACATACCCAAACTTTGTTTTTGGGTGTTGTAGAGTGGATTGGACATGTTTGGTGTGAAAACACAAGTTTTATAATCGGCGCATGAAGTGGTGCATTTAATGAACCTATGGGGCCCGTTTTCGCGCAGATTTCGATGGTGACAAAAACATGATATACATACCGAAACTTGGTTTCGGGGTGTAAAGGAGTGGATTGGACTTGTTTCGCGAGAAAACACAACTTTTCTAATCGGCGCTGAACCGATGCATTTCATGCACCGTGGGGCATGTTTTTGCACCCGTCTTTGTAGGTGACCAAAACATGTTATACATACCCAATCTTGGTTTTTCGGTGCAATGGAGTGGATTCGACATGGTTTTTGAAGGCGACCAGAACATGATATACATACCCAAACTTTGCTTTTGGGTGCAACGGAGTGGATTGCACAAGTTAGTCGCGAAAACAGAACTTCAATAATCGGTGCCGAACAGGAGCATTTAATGCGTCTGTGGGGCCCATTTTTGCGCCGGTTTTTTTTGTGACCAAACATGATATACATAGCCAAATTTGGTTATCGGGTGCTTTGGAGTGAATTCGACATGTTTTTCGCGAAAACAGAACTTTCATAATCTGCGCCGAACCTGTGCATTTAATGCACCTATGGGGCCCGTTTTCGTGCCGATTCTTGAAGGTGACGAAAACATGATATACAAACCCAAACTTGGTTTTTGGGCATCATGCAGTGGATTATACATGTTTTTCGTGAAAACACAACTCTCATAATCGACGCTGAACCTGTGCATTTAATGCACCTGTGGGACTCGTTTTCATGGCAATTTTTGAAGGTGAGCAAAACATGATATACACACGCAAACATGGTTTTCGGGTGCAATGGAGTGGATAGGACATATTTGGCACGAAAACATAACTTTTATAATCGAAGCACGAAACGGTGCTTTTAATGGACGTGTGGGGCCCGTTTTCGCACCGGTTTTTTAAGGTGACCAAAACATGAAATGCATAGCCAAACATGGTTTTTGGTTGCAATGGAGTGGATTGGACATGATGTTCGTGAAAACATAACTTTCATAATCGGCACCGAACATGTGCATTTAATGCAGCTGTGTGGCCCGTTTCACGCCGATTAACCTAGTTTGGGTATATAAATCATGTTTTCGTCACCTTAAAAATTTGGCGCGAAAACAGTCACACAGAGGTGCATTAAATGCACAGGTTGAGCGCCTATTATGAAAGTTGCGTTTTCACAAAAAACATGTACAATCCACTCCTATGCACCCAAAAACAAAGTTTGGGTTCGTATATCATGTTTTTGTCACCTTCAAAAATCAGCGCAAAAACAGGCCCCTCCGGTGCATTAAATGCACAGGTTCGGTGTCGATTATGAAAGTTGTGTTTTCCAAAGAAACAAGACCAATCCACTTCATTGCACCCAAAAACAATGTTTGGGTGTGTATATCATGTATTGGTGACCTTCAATAACCGACGCGAAAACGGGCCCACAGGTGCATTAAATGCACAGGTTCGGCGCCGATTATGAAATTTTATTTTCACGAAAAACATATCCAATCCACTCCATTGCACTCAAAAACCAAGATTGGGTATATATATCATGTTTTGGTCACCTTCAAAAACCGACGTCAAAAACGGGCCACAGAGGTGCATTAAATGCACACGTTCGGCGCTGATAATGAAAGTAGTGCTTTCACCCAAACCTGTCCCATCCACCCCAAAACAAAGTTTGGGTATGTCTACCATGTTTTGATCACCTTCAAAAATCGGCACAAAAACGGGCCCCACTCGTGCATTGAATACACAGCTTCGGCACCGATTATGAAAGTTGTGTTTACGCGAGAAACACGACCAATCCACTCCATTGCACCCAAAAACAAAGTTTAGTATGTATAACATGTTTTGGTCACCCTACAAAACCGACGCGAAAACAGGCCCCACAGGTGCATTAAATCCTCAGGTTCAGCGCCAATTATGAAAGTTGTGTTTTCGCGAGAAACATGATCAATCCACTCCACTGCACCAAAAAGCCAAGTTTGGGTATGTATATCACGTTTTGGCCACTTTCAAAAACCGGCGCGAAAACGAGCCCCACTAGTGCATTAAATGCACAAGTTCGACGCCCAATATGAATGTTGTGTTTTCGCGAGAAACATGTGCAATCCACTCCACTGCAGCCAAAAACCAAGTTTAGGTATGTATATCATGTTTTGGTCTCCTTAAAGAACCGGTGCAAAAGTGGCCCCACAGGTGCATTAAATGCTCAGGTTCGGCACCGATTATGAAAGTTGTGTTTTTGCGAGAAACATGTCTGATCCACTCCACTGCACCGAAAAACCAAGTTTGGGTATGTATATCATGTTTTGGTCACTTTCGCCAAACCGGCGCGAAAACGAGCCCCACAGGGGCATGAAATACCCAAGTTCGGCGCCAATTATGAAAGTTGTGTTTTCGCGAAAAACATGTCCAATCCACTCTATTGCACCCCAAAAATAATGTTTGGGTATGTATATCATGTATTTGTCACCTTCTAAAACTGGCCCGAAAACGGGCCCACAGATGCATTAAATGCACAGGCTCGGCGCCGATTATGAAAGTTGTGCTTTCGCGAGAAACATGTCCAATCCACTCCACTGCACCCTAAAACGATGTTTGGGCATGTATATCATGTTTTGGTCACCTTCAAAAACTAGCGCGAAAACAGGCCCCACAGGTGCATTAAATGCTCAGGATCGGCGCCGATTATGAAAGTTGTGTTTGCGCGAAAACATGTCCAATCCACTCTATTGCACCCAAAAATAAAGTTTGGGTATGTATATCATGCTTTTGTCACCTTCAAAAACTAGCGCGAAAACGTGCCCACAGGTGCTTTAAATGCACAGGTTCGGCGCCTATCATTAAAGTTGTGTTTTCGCGAGAAACATGTCCGATCCACTCCACTACACCCAAAAACGATGTTTGGGCATGTATATTGTGTTTTGGTCACCTTAAAAAACCGGAGCGAAAACAGAGCCCACAGGTGCATTAAATGCTCAGGTTCGACGCCGATTATGAAAGTTGTGTTTTCATGAAAACCATGTCCAATCCACTAGTTAATGGATAAGAATTAGGAGTATCGTCTTCATTTACTTCTTGTTGCATAGGAAGAATAGAAATATCAGCACACAACCTTTTCTTGTCACAAGAACAAGTGAGCGAATCAAACATTGACAAAGATAAATAGATAAAAGGTGATACTAGCGGGTTCTTTTCAAAAGTTGGATAGCCAAGAAATTTCAGCACAACAAAATTATTGTCACCTTTTTTTATCGATGTTCAATAATTTTCTTCTCATTTTCAGCAATACCTTTTGGCGTGTTATCATCAATCTCATCTTGGGCTATGCATGGAACATTGTGTATCTCTTCTTTCTCCTTGTATGTATCACCTTCATCTTCTTGTTTTATCTCAATTTCCAAAGAGTGTTCATCACAACTAGACATAGATTTCAAAGATGTATCAACAAAAAATTTTCTCATAAATATTTTAGCATAACTCCATGTCAGAGGATATTATTTTGTTATATAGAAATGTTGCCACAAAGTTAAAGCATGATCAACTAATGCATGACCAACATTCAAAAGCTTTCTCAATTCACTCATACAGCATTGTCCAAATAGATCATCCATATCATTTTCCCAAACAATATATTTAGTAGAATCTAAACCATCATATAAAGGAAGATATGAAGAATATAGTTACTCGTGGAAGAACATGTAGCAATGGTCTGAAACTTACGCGTTTTTTGATTATGTGCAACATCTCTTTGCGGTAGATTACATCTCGCAAAGTTTGTCGCAATATTATTGTATTAACCTCTTTTT
Source organism: Zoysia japonica (assembly GCA_001602275.1). Taxonomy (NCBI): domain Eukaryota; kingdom Viridiplantae; phylum Streptophyta; class Magnoliopsida; order Poales; family Poaceae; genus Zoysia; species Zoysia japonica. Next base: position 6,473 of record BCLF01000258.1, read on the forward strand.
CTTCCTGTGATGGTTTGAAAATAGCATATGGACAGCAAAAATATTATTTCTGCAACTACAGTGAGTGGGTGGTGAAAATTCCGCAAAAGTAAACGCCTTACCGAGCTCTTGTAAGATTCTTAGCAAAACAAAGCAAAGGATGGTGCAACTAGTGGCAGGAGAAACCAGGGAGTCATAATTCCACAATTATAGGGTCAAATACAGTCCTGATCTGATGTAAATATGTGGAGCTTGGAGGGCTGAAATAATGATTAATGGAACACAATTCTATAACAGATACTAATATTAAATAAGTGTTCTAAGTATTATGTTCTAGTTGCTGGCCCTATCTTATAAACAATTTCAGATGTTACAAGAATATGAAGGAAGATATCAAAGGGCAGCAGCAATACAAATAATAAGGCTCCAGAAATCAGCAAACTATTCAGCACTTTAAAAATCAGCGAAGGTTAATTTCCGGCTTCTTGGTCTTCAAAATTTTTTATTGTTATTTTATTTTTTGGATATTTTTTTCTGCACCAGAAGCACAAAAGATGATACACGACCAAATTTCAGATCAATATGATAAAAGATGTGGCCTTGAGAAAATCTCGAATTTCTGTTAAATATGTGCTGAAACTTCGGAGCGCAAAAATAGAAATTTCTGTTATGAATTTGTTGAATCTAGGATCATGGGAGGATGTGAAATTTTTTGTAGATATCCAAAAAGTACTTATATGTTTAATGTGGAGTACAGAAACAAAAGTTAGGACTATTTTAATGATGGATCTCCGAATCAGATTTGTTTGAAAGGCTGAAAACAGATTCAGATTTCAAATTGGATGGGAATTTTGTGGACGTTTTTGTGGATGATTGAGCAGCGGATAAATTTGGAGATGTGGATATATGAAGCGTGGATGTGGTTGTGATGTGATCGAAATATGGGTGGGTGGGTGGGATAAATTTTCAATGCAAAAGAAACAATTAACAGATGTGACACGATAACAGATCTGCACACGATGTGGATGAATGATGAAGAAAAACGCCTGGATACTAAAAGATCACGAAATCCAGCAACCAAAACACAAACTCAACACTATGGATTCTGAAATAAAATTATGCAAAGGCTAAACACAGCTTGGACAGGGGAACACCTAGCGATCTACTAATTGTTTTTGTGTTTTTGCGACAAACATGTCCAATCCACTCCGTTGTACCAAAAACACAAAGATTGGCTATGTATATCACATTTTGATCACCTACGAAAACTGACGAGAAAATGGGCCCACAAGTGCATTAAATGCATCGTTTCATGTGTCGAATATGAAAATTGTGTTTTCGCGACAACCATATCCAATCCTCTCCATTAGAGCCCAAAACCAGGTTCGACAATGTATATCATGTTTTCCTCACTTTCAAAAAGTGGCGAGAAAACGGGTCCTACAGGTGCATTAAATGCACCGCTTCGGCGCCGATTATGAAAGTTGTGTTTTCGCGAAAAACATGTCCCATCCACTCCATTCCACCCAAAAACCAAGTTTGGCAATGTATATCATGTTTTGATCGCCTTCAAAAATTGGCGCGAAAACAAGCCCCACAGGTGCATTAAATGCAGAAGTTCGTGCGCCGATTATAAAAGTTGTGTTTTCGCCACAAACATGTCCAATCCACTCCAAGATACCTAGAAACCAAGTGGTGTTTTCATGAAAAACTTATCCAATCCACTCCGTTGCTCCCAAAAACCAACTGTGGCCATGTAAATCATGTTTTGATCACCTACAAAAACCGACGCGAAACGGGCCCCTCAGGTGCGTTAAATGCACCGATCTGGCGCCGATTATGAAAGTCGTGTTTTCATGACAACCATGTCCAATCCACTCCGTGCACCCAAAAACCAAGTTTGGCTTCGTATATCATGTTTACCCACCATCAAAAACCGATGCGAAATGGGCCCCACTGGTATCACGGTTCATGCACTGATTATGAAAGTTGTGCTTTCGCGACAACCATGTCCAATCCACTCCATTGGACCGAAAAACCAAGTTCGACTTTGTATATCATATTTTGCTCAGCTTCAAAAAGCGGCGCAAAAACGGAGCCCAGAGAAGCATTAAATGCACCGGTTCGGCACCCGAAACCAAGTTTCCGAATGTATATCATGTTTTGGTCACCTTCAAACCAGCGCGAAAACGGGCCTCATAGGTGCATTTAATGCAACGGTTCGGCACCGATTATTATAGTCGTGTTTTCACCCGAAACATGTCCATCCACTCTATTAAACGCAAAAACCAAGTTTGGGTATGTATATCATGTTTTGACCTCCTTAAAAAAGCGACGTGAAAACAGACCCCACAGGTGCCTTAAATGCACCGGTTCGTGCGTTGATTATAAAACTTGTGTTTTCGTGACAAACAAGTCTAATCCACTCCATCGCACCCAAAAACCAAGTTTGGCTATATAAATCAAGTCTTGGTCACCTTAATAAAAGGGCACAAAAATGGGCCCCACAGGTGCATTAAATGCACCGGTGCGGCCTCAATTATGAAAGTTGTGTTTTCACGACAAACATGTCCAATCCACTCCTTTGCACGCAAACACCAAGTTTTCTTATGTATATCATGTTTTGGTCACCTTCAAAACCATGTGTTGGGTATGTATATCATGTTTTGGCCACAATAAAAAACCGGCGCGAAAACAGTTCCCACAGTGCATTGAATGTACAGGATCGGCGCCGATTATGAAAGTTGTGTGTTCGCAAAAAATGAAAACCAAGTTTGGCTATGTATGTCATGTTTTGCTCGCTTTAAAAAAGCGGCGCGAAAATGGGTCCCACAGGTTCATTAAATGCACTGGTCCGGCGCCGATTATGAAAGTGGTGTTTTCATGACAAACATGTGCAATCCACTCCAGTGCACCCAAAAATCAAGTTTGGCTATGTATATCATGTTTTCGTCACCTTCAAAAATTTGACGTGAAAACGGGCGCCAGAGGTGCGTTAAATGCACCGGTTCGTGCGTGGATTATGAAACTTATTTTTTTGCACGAAACATGTCCAATCCAATTTATTACACCCAAAAACCAAGTTTGCGTATGTATATCAAGCTTTAGTCAACTTTAAAAACTGGCACGAAACGGGCTCCACAGATGCATTAAATACACCGGTTCGTGCGCCGATTATGAAAGTTGTGTTTTTGTGACAACCATGTCCAATCCACTCCATTGGACCCAAAAACCAAGTTGGAATATGTATATCATGTTTTGCTCGCCTTCAAAACGCGACGCGAAAACGGGTCCCACAGGGGCATTAAATGCACCAGTCCGGCGCCGATTGTGAAAGTGGTGTTTTCGTGACAAACATGTGCAATCCACTTCATTGCATCCAAAAACCTTGTTTGGCTATGAATATCATGTTTTGGTCACCTTCAAAAATCCAGCGCGGAAACGGGGGTCAGAGGTGCATAAAATGCACCGGTTCATGCGCCGATTATGAAAGTTGTGTTTTCGCGACAAACATGTCCAATCCACTCTATTACACCCATAAACCAAGTTTGCGTATGTATACCATGTTTTAGTCACCTTAAAAAACCGGCGCATTTAATCATGTCTTGGCCACCTTAAAAAATCAACGTGAAAACGTGCCCCACAGGTGCATTAAATTCTCCGGTTCGTTCGAAGGTTATGAAAGTTGTGTTTTCGCGAAAAACAAGTCCAATCCACTCTATTCACCAAAAAATAATGCATGGGTATGTATATCATGTTTTGATCACTTTCAAAAACCGGCGCGAAAACGGCCCCCGCAGGTTCGACGCCAAATATGAAAGTTGTGTTTTCACGAGAAACATGTCCTATCCACTCCACTGCGCCGGAAAACCATGTTTACATATGTATATCATGTTTTGGTCACCTTAAAAAATCGGCGCGAATCGGGCTCCATAGGTGAATTAAATGCATCGGTTCGCGCGCCGATTATGAAATTGTGTTTTCGCGACAACCATGTCCAATCCTCTCCATTGGAGCCAAAAACCAAGTTCGACTATGTATGTCATGTTTTGCTCACCTACAAAAAGTGGCGCAAAAAAGGGCGCCATAGGTGCATTAGATGCACCGGTTCGACGCCGATTGTGAAAGTTGTATTTTCGTGAAAAGCATGTCCCATCCACTCCATTCCACCCAAAAACCAAGTTTGGCTATGTATATCATGTTTTGGTCACCTTCAAAAATTGGCGCCAAAACGGGCCCCACAGGTGTATTAAATGCACAAATTCGTGCTCTGATTATGAAACTTGTGTTTTCGCGCCAAACTTGTCCAATCCAGTCCAAGATACCCAGAAACCAAGTGGTGTTTTCACGAAAAACTTCTCCAATACACTCCGTTGCACCCAAAAACTAAGTTTGGCTATGTATATCTTGTTTTGATCACCTTTAAAAACCGGCGCGAAAACGGGCCCCACAGGTGCGTTAAATGCACCGGCCCGGCGCCGATCTTGAAAGTTGTGTTTTCACGACAAACTTGTCCAATCCACTCCATTGCACCCAAAAACCATGCTTGGTAATGTATATCATGTTTTGGTCACCTTCAAAACCGCTGCGAAAACGGGCCATATGGGTGCATTAAATGCACCGTTCGGTGCCAATTTTGAAAGTTGTGTTTTCGCGCAAAATGTCCATCCACTCTATTACACCCAGAAACCATGCTTGGTAATGTATATCATGTTTTGGTCACCTTCAAAACCGCTGCGAAAACGGGCCATATGGGTGCATTAAATGCACCGTTCGGTGCCAATTTTGAAAGTTGTGTTTTCGCGCAAAATGTCCATCCACTCTATTACAGCCAGAAACTAATTTTGTGTATCTATCTATATCATGTCTTGGCCACCTTAAAAAACCCACGTGAAAACAAGCCCCACAGGTGCATTAAATTCTCCGGTTCGTTCGAAGGTTATGAAAGTTGTGTTTTCGCGCCAAATATGTGCAATCCACTCCATTACACCAAAAAACGAAGTTTCGGGTATGTATATCATGTTTTCGTCACCTTAAGAAATTGCGAAAACGGGCCCACAGAGGTGCATTAAATACACATGTTCAGCGCCAATTATGAAAGTTGAGTTTTCGCAAAAAACATATGAAATCCACTCCGTTGCACCCAAAAACCAAGTTTGGGTATGTATATCATGTTTTAGTCACCTTAAAAATCGAAGCGAAAACAAGCCCCACACGTGCAATAAATGCAACGGTCCAGCGCCGATTATGAAAGTTGTCTTTCGCGACAAACATGTGCAATCCAAACATGTGCAATCCACTCCATTGCACCCAAAAACCATGTTTGGCTATGAATATCATGTTTTGGCCACCTTCAAAAATCCAGCGCGAAAACTGGCGCTATGGGTGCATTAAATGCACCGTTTGGCTCCGATTATGAAAGCTATGTTTTCGCCCGAAACGTCCATCCACTCTATTACACCCAAAACCAAGATTTTGTTTGTATATCATGTTTTAGTCACCTTAAAAAACCGGCCCGAATCATGCTCCACAGGTGCATTCAATGCACCGGTTCGTGCGCTGATTATGAAATTTGTGTTTTCGCGACAATCATGTCCGATCCTCTCCATTAGAACCCAAAACCAAGTTCGACTATGTATACCATGTTTTGCTCACCTTCAAAAAGTGGCGCGAAAACGGGCCCCACAGGTGCGTTAAATGCATCGGTCCGGCGTTGATTATGAAAATTGTGTTTTTGCGCCATAAATGTCCAATCCACTCCATGATACCCAAAAACTATGTTTTGGTATGTATATCATGTTTTTGTCATCATAAAAAACCAGCGCAAAAACAGGCCCCACCGATACATTTAATGCACCGGTTGGTGTGCCGATTACGAAAGTTGTGTTTTCATGCCAAATATGTGCAATCCACTCTATTACACCAAAAAACCAAGCTTGGATATGTATATCATTTTATCGTTACCTTAAAAAATCAACACGAAAACGGGCCCACAGAGGTGCATTAAATGCACAGATTCAGCGCCCATCATGAAAGTTGTGTTTTCGAGAAAAACATATCCAATCCACTCCACTGCACCCAAAATTCATGTTTGGGTATGTATATCATGTTTTGGCCACCTTCAAAAACTGGCATGAAAACAAGCCCCACAGATGCATTAAATGCACTGGTCCGGCGCCGATTATGAAAGTTGTGTTTTCGCGAAAAATATATCCAGTCCACTCCATTGCACCCAAAAACCAGGTTTGGCTATGTATATCATGTTTTGGTCACCTTAAATAATCGACGCGAAAACGGGCCCCATAGGTGCATTAAAAAGACCGGTTCGACGCCGATTATGAATGTTGTGATTTCATGACAAACATGTCCAATCCACTCCATTGCACCCAAAAATCAAGTTTGGCTATCTATATCACGTTTTGGACACCTTCAAAAATCGACGCGAAAACGGCCCCACAGGTGCATTAAATGCACAGGTTCGGCGCCGATTATGAAAATTGTGCTTTCTGGACAAACATGTTCAACCCACTTCATTGTACCCAAAAACTAAGTTTAGGTATGTATATCATGTTTTGGTCACCTTCAAAAACCGACGTCAAAATAGGCCACAAAGGTGCATTAAATTCATATGTTCGGCGCCGATTCTGAAAGTAGTGTTTTCACGCCAAACCTGTCCCATCCACTCTATTGCACCCAAAAACCAAGTTTGGGTATGTATATCATGTTTTGTTCACCTTCAAAAATCGGTGCGAAAACGGGCCCCACAAGTGCATTAAATGCAGTAGTTTGGCACCGATTATGAATGTTGTGTTTTCGTGAAAAAGTATCCAATCGACTCCATTGCACCCAAAAAGAAAGTTTAGGTATGTCTATCATGTTTTGGTCACCTTCAAATACCGGCGCGAAAACGGGCCCCAGAGGTGCATTAAATGCACAGCGTCGGCGTCGGTTATGAAAGTTGTGCTTTCGCGATAAATATGTCCAATCCACTCCATTGCACCCAAAAACAAAGTTTGAGAATGTATATAATATTTTGGTCACCTTCAAAACCAGCGCGAAAACGGGCCTCATAGGAGAATTAAACGCACCGGTTTGACGCCGATTATCAAAGTTGTGTTATCGTGCGAAATGTGTCCATCCACTCTATTACACCAAAAAACCAAGTTTGGGTAGGTATATCATGTTTTGGCCACCTTAAAAAACCGTCGAAAAAAAAGCCCCGCTGGTGCATTCAATGCCCCCGTTCATGTGCCAATTATGAAACATGCGTTTTCACGACAACCACGTCCAATCCACTCCAGTGCACCCAAAAACCAAGTTTGGGCATGTAAATCTTGTTTTGGCCTTAAAAAACGGCATGAAAACAGGCATCACAGGTGCATTAAATGCCCCGGTTCGTGCGCCAATTTTGAAAAGTGTGTTTTTTGCGCGAAACATGTCCAATCCACTCCATTACACCCAGAAACCAAGTTTGGGTATGTATATCATGTTTTGGTCACCTTCAAAATTTGAGGCACAACGATTATGAAAGTTGTTTTTTCGCGACAAACAGTCCAATCCACTCCATTGCACCCAAAAACCAAGTTTCGGTATGTATTTCATGTTTTGGGCACCTTCAAAACCGACGCGAAAACGGGCCTTATAGGTGCATTAAATGCACCGGTCCATCCACTCGATTACACTCAAAAAACAAGTTTGGGTATGTATTTCATGTTTTGGCCACTTTAAAGAACCGACGTGAAAACAGGCCCACAAGTGCATAAAATGCACTGGTTCATCTGCTGATTCCGAAAGTTGTGTTTTCACGACAACCATGTCCAATCAACTCCATTGCCCCCAGAAACCAAGTTTGGCTATGTAAATCATGTTTTGGTCATCTTAAAAAATCGGCACAAAAACGGGCCCCACAAGTGCATTAAATGCACCGGTTCGGCGCCGATTATAAGTTGTGTTTTCCCGACAAACATGTCTGATCCACTCCACTGCACACAATAACCAAGTTTGGGTATTTATATCATGTTTTGGTGACCTTCGCCAAACCGGCGCGAAAAAGGGCCCCACCGGTGCAATAAATACTCAGGATCGGCGCCGATTATGAAAGTTGTGTTTTCACGAAAAACATGTCCCATCCACTCTATTGCACCCAAAAATAAAGTTTGGGTATGTATATCAAGTTTTTGTCACCTTCAAAAACCAACCCGAAAACGGGCCCACAGGTGCATTAAATGCACAGTTTCGACGCCTATTATGAAAGTTGTGTTTTCGCGAAAAACATGTCAATTCCACTCCACTACACCCTAAGACTAAGTTTGGGCATGTATATCATGTTTTGGTCACCTTCAAAAACTGGCGCAAAAACGGGCCCACAGCTGCATTAAATGCACAAGTTCGGCGCCGATTCTTAAAGTTGTGTTTTCGCGAGAAACATGTCCGATCCACTCCACTGCACCTAGAAACGATGTTTGGGTATGTATATCATGTTTTGGTCACCTTCAACAATTTGCGCGAAAGCGGGCCCCATAGGCGCATTAAAGCCTCAGGTTCGGCGCCGATTATGAAAGTTGTGTTTTCGCGAGAAACATGTCAGATCCAGCCCACTGTAACCAAAAACCAAGTTTGGGTTTGTATATCATGTTTTGGTCATCTTCGCCAAACCGGCGCGAAAACGGGCCCCAAAGGGGCATTAAATGCTCAGGTTCGACGTCAATTATGAAAGTTGTGTTTCCCCGTAAAAGATGTCCAATCCACTATATTGCACCCAAAAATAAAGTTTGGGTATGTATATCATGTTTTTGTCACTTTCAAAAACCGACCCGAAAACGGGCCCACAGGTGCATTAAATGCACAGTTTCGACGCCTATTATAAAAGTTGTGTTTTCGCGAAAAACATGTCTATTCCACTCCACTAGACCCTAAGACTAAGTTTGGGCATGTATATCATGTATTGGTCACCTTCAAAAACTGGCGCAAAAACGGGCCCACAGCTGCATTAAATGCACAGGTTCGGCGCCGATTATTAAAGTTGTGTTTTCGCGAGAAACATGTCTGATCAACTCCACTGCACCCAAAAATCAAGTTTGAGTCTGTATATCATGCTTTGGTCACCTTCGCCAAACCGGCGCGAAAACGGGCCCCACAGGGGCATTAAATGCTCAAGTGCGGCGCCAATTATAAAAGTTGTGTTTTCGCGAAAATAATGTCTAATCCACTCTATTGCACCCAAAAAGTTGTGTTTGGGTATGTATATCATGTTTTTGTCACCGTCAAGAACTAGCGCGAATACGGGCCCACAGGTGCATTAAATGCACAGGTTCGGCGTCGATTATGAAAGTTGTGTTTTCGCGAGAAACATGTCCGATCCACTCAACTGACCCAAAAATAAAGTTTGGGTATGTCTACAAGTTTTTGTCACCTTCAAAAAATGGCCCGAAAACAGGCCCACAGGTGCATTAAAGGCACTAGTTTGGCGCCGATTTTGAAAGTTGTGTTTTCGCGAAAAACATGTCCCATCCACTCCACTGCACTCTAAAACAAAGTTTGGGCATGTATTTCATGTTTTGGTCACATTCAAAAACTGGCCCCACAGGTACATTAAATGCTCAGGCTCGGCGCCGATTATGAAAGTTGTGTTTTCGCAAAAAAACATGTCTGATCTACTCCACTGCTCCCAAAAACCAAGTTTGAGTATGTATACCATGTTTTGGTCACCTTCGCCAAAGCGGCACGAAAACGGGCCCCACAGGAGCATTAAATGCTCAGGTTCGGCGCCAATTATGAAAGTTGTGTTTTCGTGAAAAACATGTCCAATCGACTCTGTTGCACCCAAAACGTTGTGTTTGGGTATGTATATCATGTTTTTGTCACCTTTAAAAACTGGAGCGAAAACGGGCCCACAGGTGCATTAAATACACAGGTTCCGCGCCGATTATGAAAGTTGTGTTTTCGCAAGAAACATGTTCGCTCCACTGCACTGCACCCAAAAACCAAGTTTGGGTATGTATATCAAGTTTTGGTCGCATTCAACAATCGGCGCGAAAGCGGGCCCTACAGGGGCATTAAATGCTCAGGTTCGACGCCAATTATGAAAGTTGTGTTTCCCCGTAAAACATGTCCAATCCACTATATTGCACCCAAAAATAAAGTTTGGATATGTATATCATGTTTTTGTCACCTTCAAAAACGGGCCCGAAAACGGGCCCACAGGTGCATTAAAAGCACAGGTTCGGTGCCGATTATGAAAGTTCTGTTTTTGCGAGAAACATGTCCGATCCACTCCACTGCACCCAAAAACCAAGTTTGGGTATGTATATCATGTTTTGGTCGCCTTCAACAATCGGCGCGAAAGCGGGCCCTACAGGGGCATTGAATGCTCAGGTTCGGCGCCAATTATGAAAGTTGTGTTTCCTCGTAAAACGTGTCCAATCCACTATACTGCTCCCAAAAATAAAGTTTGGGTATGTATATCATGTTTTGGTCACCATCAACAACCGGCGCGAAATCGAGCCCCAGAGGTGCATTAAATGCTCAGGTTCGGCGCCGATTATGAAAGTTATGTTTTCGCGAAAAACATGTCCCATCCACTCTATTGCACCCAAAAATAAAGTTTTGGTATGTATATCATGTTTTTGTCACCTTCAAAAACTGGCCCGAAATCGGGCCCACAGGTGCATTAAATGCACACGTTCGGCGCCGATTATGAAAGTTGTGTTTTCGCGAGAAACGAGTCCAATCCACTCCACTGCACCCTAAAACTAAGTTTGGGCATGTATATCAGGTTTTGGTCACATTAAAAAACTGTCGCGAAGCGGGCCCCAGAGGTGCATTAAATGCTCAGGTTCGGCGCCGATTATGAAAGTTGTGTTTGCGCGAGAAACATGTCCAATCCACTCCACTGCACCCTAAAACTAAGTTTGGGCATGTATATCACGTTTTGGTCACATTAAAAAACGATCGCGAAAGCGGGCCCAGAGTGCATTAAATGCTCAGGTTCGGCGCCGATTATGAAAGTTGTGTTTTCGCGAGAAACATGTCTGATCAACTACACTGCACCCAAAAACCAAGTTTGAGTCTGTATATCATATTTTGGTCACCTTTGCCAAACCGGCGCGAAAACGGGCCCCACAGGGGCATTAAATTCTCAAGTTCGGCGCCAAATATGAAAGTTGTGTTTTCGCGAAAATAATGTCTAATCCACTCTATTGCACCCAAAAAGTTGTGTTTGGTATGTATATCATGTTTTTGTCACCGTCAAAAACTAGCGCGAAAATGGGCCCACAGGTGCATTAAATTCACAGGTTCGCCGCCGATTATGAAAGTTGTGTTTTCGCGAGAAACATGTCCGATCCACTCCACTGACCCAAAAATAAAGTTTGGGTATGTCTACATGTTTTTGTCACCTTCAAAAACTGGCCCGAAAACAGGCCCGCAGGTGCATTAAACGCACAGGTTCGGCGTCGATTTTGAAAGTTGTATTTTCGCGAGAAACATGTCCCATCCACTCCACTGCACACTAAAACAAAGTTTGGGCATGTATATCATATTTTGGTCACATTCAAAAACTGGCCCTACAGGTACATTAAATGCTCAGGTTCGGCGCCGATTATGAAAGTTGTGTTTTCGCAAAAGACATGTCTGATCCACTCCACTGCTCCCAAAAACCAAGTTTGAGAATGTGTACCATGTTTTGGTCACCTTCGCCAAAGCGGCGCGAAAACGGGCCCCACAGGGGCATTAAATGCTCAGGTTCGACGCCAATTATGAAAGTTGTGTTTTCGCGAAAAACATGTCCAATCCACTCTGTTGCACCCAAAACGTTGTGTTTGGGTATGTATTTCATGTTTTTGTCACATTCAAAAACTATCGCGAAAGCGGGCCCCAAAGGTGCATTAAATGCACGGGTTCGACGCTGATTATGAAAGTTGTGTTTTAGCGAGAAACATGTTCGCTCCACTCTGTTGCACCCAAAACCAAGTTTGGGTATGTATATCATGTTTTGGTCACCTTCAATAACCGGCGCGAAAGCGGGCCCCAAAGGTACATTAAATGCTCAGGTTCGGCACTAATTATGAAAGTTGTGCTTTCGCGAGAAACATGTCCGATCCACTCCACTGCACCCAAAAACCAAGTTTGGGTATGTATTGATGAGGACATCACTTCCACAGACACAACCAAACCAATTGCACAAGAAGGACCCATGACACGAGCTCGAGCGCGTCAACTTAATTATCAGGTCAAGTCATTTCTCACTGTCTATAGTAGTTCTTCTCAGAATGGGGTACTACTAAATCCTTGTGGTGATTTTGTTATGATTAGGAACATGGGTGGAGCACTAGGACCATAAAGCAGGATCGGACCATCAATCAGGGCTGGATTGTTTCGGTCATAACTTTTCGCTCCGGATGTTGTTGAAGGCAAATGA
>BCLF01000259.1:4911-25317 GCA_001602275.1 Zoysia japonica
CTGAAGCAGACCAACAGCCGAGAAGCCCTCTTAAACTCTATGTTTGCTGAGTGCCAGATTTGTTTTGCCGAGTGCCTAGATCCTGGCACTCGGCAAACATAGAGCATTCTTTTTGGAAACCGTCTGGTTTGCCGAGTGTCGACTGGCTGACACTCGGCAAACTGTATTTTTATTTTACTCTTCTCCTCTTTTCTATAACGTGTTTTACTAAATTTATTCGAATGTGCTTTGAAAATACCTTGTCAAATTCACTCAAAAATGCATATTCGATGCTTGCACGAATATTAGACCATTATTTCATGCAGTTATAACTCAAAATCAATTTATATGAATTAAAGTTCTATAAATGTAGTAAATTGATTAAAATTATCAAACAGATCCGAAAATTTGTCAAAATTTCACATGAGACAATCTATGTTGGTTATTTCCTATACAAAAAGTAACCTCAACTCGACCATCACGTTGACTCTAAATCTTAAGGAATTCTTCGCAAGAGTAAGATTCTTGTTTGGAGATGCTTCGATTTCTAAGCAGCGTACATGACAACTTGTGCGAAACGCGCTCAATTTTTTATCACATGTTCCACATATGATATCATGAGATCTTGACAAATCTCATGATTTTCAGACTTTATTTGTTTATTTTCAGACTTTATTTGTTTTTTATACAATTTTAAAACAATTCGGCCACACATTTGTGGTCATGTTTTATGGACAAACATGTTCGACATTTTCTATTACTTCTCGGATAAGGCTTTACATTAAACTCAATAACATGAATCTAATTTTTTTATTTATTTTATTGCATTATTCGAATCACTTGCAGTTCAAATTTGACTTATCTCCAAAAATTCTATTAAATGACATAAATTAACTAAATATAGCAAAAAGATAAAAAAAATGTACAAATTTTAACATGGAGTAGCATACACATTATGTGGACTGAAAAAAAAATTAGGAGGGCAGGTGAGAAAAAAAAATCAATTTCTTTGCCGAGTGTCAGCAAAAAACACTCAGCAAAAGAGACTTTTGCCGAGTGTTAAATGTAGACACTCGGCAAACCGTAACGGTCGCAAACGGACGTCAGTTTTATCGAGTGCACGGTACCTGAGACACTCGGCAAATAAAAGGTTTGCTGAGTGTTTTCTGTACGCCATGAGTTGTTGTTGTGACACTCGGCAAATGTTCATTTTGTCCAGTGTTCGAAGAATTGCACTCGGCAAACCTCAATGCACTCGGCAAAGAGCCGGTTTTCGGTAGTGACATGGATATTGATCGTGTACATCCGGTTTTCGGTAGTGACATGGCTATTTATCGTGTACATATGCATTGGATTAAAATCAGGTCTTAAATTATTTGAAAAATTGATCGTGATACACTTTGCCCGAGATGTGGCAGCGGCTACAAAAAATATTTGAAGCTTGAAATGACATACTATTTGTGTGACCCGTGTCAGAAGCGCGCTTCTTTCCTGAGTAGCATGCTCGAGCTCGATGCACATTCAAAAAACAAATATAAAGAGCATTAGAGGAATCCAAAATGTGTGTCATCTGAACATCTTTTAGGAGTAGCTGAGACAAGAGATAAGACACGTCAGCTGCCCCACAGTGGACTCCATCTGTCATTGATCGACAAATGGGGGGTCTCACTGACCACTTCTTGTTTGAGGTTTGCGGAGATGGAGGAGCACATTGTAATCTTCACGAGATAGAGAGACACGGGGTCTTTTTACCTTGGTTCGAGCTGCCTCGAGGCATAATTCTAAGACATACTGCTTGTCTAAGAGCTCGTTTGAATCCGAAGAATTGAAACTGAATTCTAGGAATCAATTTCTGAGAGTTAAACTTGTTAGAATTAAATTCAATGGAAATTAATTCATTTCCAAATTTTTTGTTTGGCTATTAATAGAATTGATTCCTAAGAATTAAAATTCAAAAGATATTTGAACTTGCTAATTAAATAGAAATCGCGGCCTGAGAGAGAGAGAGAGAGAGAGAGAGAGAGAGAGAGTTGAACGTCCTTCCCATGACCTCAAAGCGTTTCCTGTCCTGGTCAGGCCCCCCATTGCGGCAACACCACCCACTGCAGCCGCCCTCGCGCCGCGGAGGCCGACAGAGACATGGTGGTCCTCAACGAGGACGTCGCGTGGCAGAGTACCGCCTGGTCCGTGGCCACAAAGGTGAACTCTGGGCCCGACTGCAGCACCGCGGACGACACCTCCCACGACCGCGGAGGCGTCGACTAGAGCAGGGCTTTGAGCATGCAGTGCCGGGACTCGAGCTCCCGCGAGAAGGTGGCGAGAAGTGGCGGACCCAGGGGGTATGCCAGTAGGGCCATGGCATACCCTATGGCCGGCCAAACAATACTAGGCAATAGCAGATGCGAGTGATTAAAAATGGAAACAGGCGGAGCAATTAGGGGCAGATAGCAGCACGACTGAAAAAGCAAGAGAGACGGAGATATGGCAGGCCGATGGACGCACCATCGAAAAAGGCAGGAACGCGCCGTGATCGCTGGAGGCATGGACATGTAATTTGGCAAGGGCTGCTCGTGCCTAGATGCTCACGGGGTCGCGGCGACCAGTGAGGACAACAAACGTAGTTCGTGAGGGCATCACGCCGGTGTCGCCAGCGTCACGAACTCGAGCTTCAAGGTTCAAGCACCACGCCGGCGCCGATGCTGTAACCGTGGCGAACTGCTGCTACGCGCGCCTAGGTGCCCTAATTCGTAATTCTACTTATCTCCGACTGAAATGATTACCGAATCGCATATAAAATTTTTTAGCAGCATACCCTTTCATAAAATTCTAGGTCCGCCACCGGCGGCGAGCAGGCGCGCCTAGTCCGGATCTCAGGGAGCATGGGCGCGTAACTGTCAGGGCGCACGCATGTTGCAGCTCCGCTCATCCGCTCTCCAGTTCAACATCTTTTCTCCTTGTTGCCTTTCTGAGGGAGATGATGACACGCTGTGCGAGGTGTTGCGTGGATGAGGAAGATGACGTGGTCAGGTCTGGGAGGGTGGATTCCGACGGATTCTCCATTTTTTATGTGGGAAATGGCATCAGGCCAGTATTTCGGTATTGGAAATGTGCCGAATTTAACATTTCAATTCCGTGGTCAGCTAAACGGAGGAGGATCTGTAAATCAATTCACTCAGCCAATTTCCATATTGGTAAAAAGTTGAGTACATGAAGAGCTCAAGAGTGAGCTTGGGAGTTCTTAAGGAGGTAGAAGTAATCAGGAGTGCGTCGAAGGGAGAAATTGTTAGTTGAACTGGATAGTTCACTTCCACAAGTTTCATACAAATTCTGCTCCAAAGGAAAGTTTCCTCCACAATTCCTGCACCCCAGCAATCCTTCATTCCACAGAGGAGAACAACATATGATAACTCTGGCTAATCGTAATTGATTCCTGTTTCATGAAAGGAAAAGGAAACATTGGTTAGCCCAAGATGAGTTTATAAAAAGACACCTGGCTGATGTTATTGACAAGGTTGAGGGGTGGCAGGCTATGGAAGTGTTACTCTTATCAGTAGCACTGTATGGTGTATCTATCGGTCTAACGCTACGAATCTGTCAGTCACAGAAGCCTTCACAGTATGCACTGAGAAGCCGGTGCTTCGAAATACATTATGAATTGACAATATGTTTCTTTAACCAACAACATTTCAAGGGACTTATGAAAGAAGCCAACATAGTAAGTACGTGCCCAAACCTGGCAAGAAGCTTCAATATTTCTGCATCCCAATGTGGAACACAGAATTTATAATTTTTCATGCCATTGAAAAGGAAATCCTGAAACTCTCAATCCGAGGAGAAAATTGAAATTTGATATTGCAGAAAAATTTTCAAGGATAAATACAGTACTTCTCTACTTGAAGCAACGGATCGAGAAAAAAACCCACAAGAGACTGGAAGAGCTCAATCGCTGAATTCTTCCTTATATGGGTACATGAAGAAGGTTGGCGCAGCCTCGCACAACACATCCTACGACTCCTGCCCAGCCCGCCCGCCACGCCAGGCTGGTCGCCTGTCCACCACCCCGGCTCCGACGCAATGGAGCGGTTGCGTGCTTGTCATGACGAAATCCAGCTGCGACCTACTGGGCGCCAAGCTCCAGCTGCAAGCCCAACATGGGAGTCTGGTCCGCGTGCTCTGGCAACATATTTCTACGGACAAGAAGACGATCGCAGAGAACAACCACCACCCTCTGGTCCCTCCTACCGCTGCTGCAGTAGAAGCCACAACGAAGAATAATGGCGGTGGCGGCGTGAGGCTGCCGGGACTAGCACGGAAGCAATTCAAGAAGGGCTCATCTATCTGAGGGTGATAACAAAAAACAAACCGGCAGAGCTGACGGATATAAAGAACAGATCCGTACCACAATTTCTGGGTTGTTTGTTGCAAGATTTGAAAAATAAGAAGAGATCTTGACTGTGGCCACTGGAATCGGTGGGACATCCATCACATGAAGCAGAAATAAGAAGTACAATGTGGGCATCGAGTCATTTAATTTGTCATTTAATCTATACTTTAAATGAATAAGAAAATTGAATTAGTTAGTCAACAAATGTCAAAGCCGGTTTTAAGGCCAAAATCTCCGAGTGACCCTTTATGTCTGTCCAGAATCCAGAATCAAATTTCACACATAATATGACTTTATTAACGGTAAAACAGAATAATATCATGGTAAAAGAGAAAATAAATAATTACCGAATGTAACGGAAAAGTAACCAAACGTAGCGCCGCTTTTTCACAATCGGAGAGAACACACCTAGACTTCAGCTCCTGCGTCTTCAATGTTTTTTTGAACTTTTCTTTCAACTGAGCAATATTTATAAATGCAAAGATGAATACAGGATGTGCTCACCAAGTGTGAGAAAAAAATGACACATGGTAACAACAAGGCAAAGGCAATATAAGGTTCTTTTGCATAAAACTCACAATAAAGACACACTTTATATTAAGCATCTATTTACTAAGTGATAGAAATTGAACACCAATAAACCAATATGCCTACAGCCTACCCTGCTGTAGCACCAGCCTAGAACCAATCACAGTCTCCCACATTGATCACCAACCAAATCATACCAAAATTTCATTAATCATGTGAGGGTCCATGCAATGCTCGTGATCATAAGCACAGCTGTCATGACAATTTTAATTCTGCAGAGGTTATACACATTCCTCATAAGAAGTGATTTCATCATTTGTTTCCACGTGAACTAAAGAATCTCTATTCCGCCGGTGCTAGCCGAGCACTTGCACACTTTCTTTGGTGTGAAAGGCAGGAGATCACTTCAAGACTTTTCTATGCCTTCTTTCAGCTTGTACGTGCCCACTGAAATTTCACCCGTCAGAAAACTAATCGTAACCCAAGAGGCCCCACTTGTGCCAAATAGTTTCTGGGAGTACCCCTCCCTTCCCTACACATCTCGCTCCAGGCAGATTCAGGCCTACCTGGCTTTTCCCGCTCCACCAGTTGGCACGCACAGAACTAGTCTCCACCACTTACTATGCCAGGCCGCACCCATATTTGGCTCGTGGTTGTACGGTTGCATATGAGTGGTCGCTCCACGAACCAGTTCTTAGATTTGGGAGGATAACATACAAAGGGACATTGCCGGTAACCCCGCACACAGTCCTACACCAACCATATCATCTAAATTACTAATCTCCATGTTGCTATCAATTAATCGATTAATCCTCGTGAAGCAAGTATGATAGTAAATCAAGTTAATATCACCTATCCCGACAACAGCAAGACAAGCATGTAATCTACCCAACAAAAAAATAAACTAGTGTGACAATACATAATAAGGAAAGATTAGATAATCCTAATAATAAGTGCGCAACCAATTTGACACAAGCATGAATCTACAAGATAAGGGTTTTGCAATGTAGACACAAGATGGTCAAAGACACTTGCCTTTGTCATAGTATTGTACTCAATGATCTTGTAGTGCCGATTCTTGAAGTCCTTGTAAAGCGGATCCGAAGCGTATTCGTCTAAGCATGCAAATACCGACAACCAAACAATGAAGCAACCAAAACTAAGAATCATATGCAATATTGAAAGGTCAATATGGAGGATAACAAGGTTTGAAACTCACCAACAATTATGCTATAGCAGGGAAACTTCACGGTATTAGATGATAACAAATGACGGATGGCGGCAACATGTCTAGCTGTGCACAAACAACACTGCAAACACATGCGCGTTCCCGATGATTGACTGCAAGATTCAAAAAAGTATTTGAACAAGAAATGTGTCTAAATTTGTGGAACACAATGGACACATGATGATTCAGATTGAATATAACCTGAAAAGTAGATCGGTGAGTTGGATCTAGATTTGGATCTACAGCAGCAGTTGAAGAAGAAATCACGTTCCTGGAGGAACCTTGACGTATCTTGCTAAATCCTTCGGGGGTTGAGAAGCATACTTTCTGGAACATAATATAGTACAAAAGTTTAATAAAGGAATGGCATAAATCGAGAACAACAAGGAATATATTACTGATCCATGCGGTGGATCCAGAACAAAGAGCAGCAGTCATTACGAAGCAGATACCAGGTGCTACAGATCTCAAATGGCCATGAATTTGAGATATGTGGTAGAGGACATGAAGGCCCACCGGCTCGCAAAATTTGGGGCAATTTGGTTGGGTGGATCTTCGGTAACGTCGACGGGAATCAGAGCCATGGCGGCTGGTGGCGAGTGCCTGGGAAGAGAATATGAAGGGCTCGGGGAAGATGTGGGGAGTTCCAAGAAGAGTGGAGAATATGAAAGAAAAGAGGATATTTAGGAGTTTATTGAGTGTTTGTTTTGTTATTAGAAACTAATGGATTAATTCAGGACGTCGGATCTAGATCAGATGGATCGGATTAAAAGAGAACACATGGACTAATCTGAGCCTTTGGATTTTAAATGGATGGTGCGGATTTAAAAGATCAGAGGGGCAGATGTGGTGTAATCTTGGCCATCCAAATGGATCCGATGGCCGAGGGCAGCACGGCAAGGATAGCCGGTGGCTGGCTGACGGTGGTGGCGCGCCATGGCTAGCGGCTCCGGTGAGCTTAGAGCTTAGTGCCGGGGCTTCGGTCGCTAGTTTTTTTTTTTGCGGGGCTTTGGACCAAAATAATGAGCTCCGAAAGGGGAAGCTTACCATTGGGGTTGTAGACCTTGGAGATGGCCGGGTTGGATGCGCGACGGTGGGGCTCAGGCTCACGGCTGCGTCGGGGGCGGCATCTTGCGGAGGCTCAATGGTGAGCTAGTGTTTTGGGGTCAAGCTTAGTTTTGAGGATGAAAAGAAGGGTTGTGCAGTGCGGTTTTCAAAAGGACAAGGTGCGGTTGACCCAAGAGAAAAAATGGGAAGATGGTGGGGACGCGTTGCCGCTGGCACGGTGGTATCTGGTTGAGAAGATGGTGCCGATGAGTGGGGCTGGGGTGGCAGTGAGAGAAGGGAAGGAAGGAGGGGCAACCAGGCTGGAAAGTGCGGGGAAGTGAGAATAGTGGGTTGCGGTTGGCCTGAGAAGGTTTTTTTTCTTTATTTTTTAATCAGATTATTTCAGTTATTTCAAAACAAAGATAAATTCATTTGAAAAGATTTTGGGATAAAGGGAAATTTTGAAAAGTTTCTATCATTAATTCAAAACATTTATCCAGTTAAGAAATATTTTAACAAATTTGAGGAAACACCTCTTTTTGAAATAATTTATTGTTAAAAGAAATGCAAAAATTATTTTATAAAAGCAAGTTGAATGATAATGAAAACATTAAAACTTTATTTTCAAGCCTAGTTTGAATACATTTAAAATTGAAAATAAAATCAACAAACAAAATCTTTTAAATAATTAGAAATTTTACTTTTTATTATATTAGTAATGGTTCACATTCCCAAATTTAAAAATTTGGGGTGTGACAAACTACCCCCCCCCCTTAACAGAATCTCGCCCTGAGATTCTGTATGGCAAGAGTTTAAGAGTTTCTTTTGTTTTATTAGGTTTTTTTTGATAAATTATTTCAATTATTTTAGTATGAAAAAATATTTTAAAATACTTTAATTATTTTAGTATGGAGAAATATATGTGAAAAGACTTTGGAACATTTAAAAGTTTTATTTGATAATTCAAAATATTTTATAAATCTGAGAAACCCTTTTAAGATTGAAGAAACATTTCTTTTAAATAAACATGTCTTTAAAATAAAAACAAGCCCAGTTTACAAAAGCATGTTTTAATTGATAAGAAATTATTTAAACTTTTCTTTCAAGATGATTTAAACACATTTAAAATTCAAAAATAAAACTCTTTAATTAATTTATAATATTCTTTTTATTATTGAGAATTATTCATATTACCAAATGGAAAATTTAGGGTATGACACACTACCCTCTTAACAGGAATCTCGCCCCGAGATTCTGTAAGGTAGGGTTAAAAAGGTTTGCATTTAAGAGCATCAATTTTGATTATTTCGATGAGGGTTTAATGAATTGGGAAGCATGTTCTTTTATTTATTTGTTTATTTATTTATTTGCATCTATGATGAGGTATGATCAAGGACGGATGCACACAACACGCATGTAGCTCGTGTTGATCTTCTAATGCTTCCTTTGCTCCTTGGTTCCCAATGGCTTGACATCTTCAGGCGAGGGTCTTTGATACAAGTCTCATTGCTTAAGTTGATGACGAGTTTCATGTTGACAAGGATAGGTCCAAGGATTCAAAACAATTAAAACACTCTCAAACAAGCATATCAACAGACACCATGATGACATTTAAACTTCATCTGCAACTTTCTTGTAATGACTTAGAATCCACGCAATGAAGGGTTTGGGTGAGCTCAAACACAAACTATGGCTCAATCACACAATTTGGCACAATCAAACAATCAACGAGACTACATCGTATAGTTTCACAAGTTTGGGACAACCTTACCTTAATTTTAATGGAAGGCTTAGAAGAGGTTAGGCACAAAGAGAAACATCTATGAGCTAATGGTTGGGTCGAGCGTAAAACATTTTATTTTGCAAGAAATAGAAAATAACAATCAAGGAAGTGAAAGAGAGGCAAAGGTTTTATAGAATAGTTATTAAAGTTCGTCCACTTCTAGCTTGGCTTGCATGATGCAGTCAATACAGCTCTGATACCACTTCTGTCACATCCGTTTTAAGGTCAAAATCAAGTGACCCTTTATATGTGTCTAGAAATTAAGTTTCACACATAAAGTGACTTTATTAATAGTAAAACAGAACAATGTCACGGTAAAAGAGAAAATAAGCGATTACCGAATGCAGCGAAAAAGTAACCAAGCGTAGCGCCGCTTCCACAGGTAGTTGACCAGAGAGACAACACCTCTAGACTTCAGCTCTTGCGTCTTTGTTGTCCTTTTGAACTTTTCTTTCAACTGAGCAGCATTTATAAAGGCAAGGTTAAGTATAAGATGTACTCAGCAACTGTGGGAAAAATAACATGTGGCAACAACAAAGCAAAGGCAATATAGGGTTTTTTTGCATAAAAGCTCACAATAGAGACACACTTCCTATTAAGCACTTATTTACTAAGTGATAGACATCGAACACCAATAAACCAACATGCCTACAGCTTACCTGGCTGTAGCACTAGCATAGAACCAATCACAGTCTCCCACAGTGATCACTATCAAACCATACCAAAATCCCACTAATCATGTGAGGATCCATGCAATGCTCGTGATTGTGAGCACGACTGTTATGACATTTTTAACTCTGCAGAGGTTGTACACATTTCTCACGAGAAGTGGTTTCATCCCCTATTTCTAGGTAGACTAAAGAATCTCCATTTCGCCCGTGCTGGCCGAGCACTCGAACTCTTCCTTTGGTATGAAGGCCAGGAGATCACTTTAAGGATTTTCCGTAACTTCCTCCAGCTTGTATGTGTCCACTGAGGTTTCATCCATCAGAAAACTAACCGTAACCCGAGTGCCCCTCTCTTGTGCCAAATAGTTTTCGAAAGTACCCCTCTCTTCCTGACACATTTCGCTCCAAGCGGATTCAGGCCTACCTGGCTTTCCCCGCTCCACCAGCTCGTATGCACAGAACTAGTCTCCATCACTTACTACGCCAGGTCACACCCATATTTGGCTTGTGGTTGTACGGTTGCACATGGGTGGTCGCTCTATGAACCAGTTTTTAGATTTGGGATGATAACATACCAAGGAACAGTGCCAATAACCCCGCACACAGCCCTAGACCAATTATATCACTCAAATCACTAATCTCCATCAATTAATCCATTAATCCTCGTGAAGCAAGTATGATAGTAAATCAAGTTAATATCACCCATCCCCGACAACAGCAGGATGCGATGCACGAGTTGTAGGTGTGAACCTACTTTGAGTCTCAAAATGTACAAACAATAGCCTAGGGCCAACCTGTAATTTCCAGTTCTAAATGCAAGAACTCCATTAATCTCTACCACATCTCTAGCATCCTCAAAATTCCTCACATCTCAGTGCCAGGGATAAAAAAATTCCCACTGAATTTGTTCCTCTCGATTATTTGCTAATCAAAACCTGATCTTTATGCTTTTTCTACTACTTCTGCCTTGTGTGGTCTGTCCTGTGACAGATAGAAATGGATCCGATGGAGCCCTCACCAAGGAAGGAGAAAGATCATCCCAGCAGTGCAGCCAGCAAAGTGAAGGAGGCACCAGGGGGCCATGGAGTGGAGCCCTCATCAAACATCCCCTCATGGCCATCAGGTGAAAACACAAAAACAGTTCATCCCCTTTCTTTCATATTGTTTTACTTTTCAAAACAGAGTCCAATGAATACATATTTGTTAGGTTCAGTTTAAATATTGCGTCGTTTTTGATAGACTTCGTGTACGACGTATCCTTCTAGAGTTCGTACATATTCATCCATCAGTATTTTCTTTTGGTGACTACTTCAGATACTTTAATTTTGAAATCTTTGTGTATAGGTCGGCCTAGGTCTCACCTCTCACAACGTGGATTGATTTCAGCCCAGTGTGGGACTTTGCCCCCATCAGGTTGGTATACAAGTGGAGGTACTGGTCAGGGTAGACCGGGCATAAGTAGCCTGCTTGGGTCCCATCTAGATCCAGATAAATATTTGCTACCAGCATTTTTGCCCCCAAAGAAAAGGGCCCAGAAATCACTACAGTTGCAAGGGCATCTCCCAAATGGACCACGTAACTATTCAATGCAGTGTGGGAGGATCTCAACCGCACCACCTCGGTCTCCTGCTGCAACCATGGGCTCAAAGTCCCAGGCAGTAACTACACAGTCAGCCCACCCCCCATTTGAATATTCTACTGTTGAGCGGACAAGAACCCACATAACAACCCAAGGGAGCTAGTGAAAATGCCTCAGATAAGTCAACCAAACAAGAGCTTGGTTCCAGGAACTTTGTCAACACCTCATAATACGAGTTTAACATTCCATGCAATGAAAACAACGTCAGCTCAGCCCCAGCTGAAAGGTTTTGACGCAGATGTGACCATAGGATCGACGAATGACAACTACTCAAGCCAGCCATTGATGTCTACAATGTCAGTTGAGTCCAACCTCAAGGATTCTAACGCCGATGTGAATCAGAGCGATGGCCATGAAGATCTTTGGAGCGCCCTGCGTGGTTTGACAGATGCTAGAAAAAGGTTGCGTGGCAAGGACCCTACGCCAATTGTTGAGGAAGTGACCAATGTCGGTAGGAAGAAGACTCGCCTCGGCTGGGGCCAGGGGCTTGCACAGTATGAAAAGGTGCAAAAAGAAAAAGAATTATTGAATGCTGCAGCTATTGAAATCAGTGGTGTTCTTAGCAATAGCAGCACGAAGGCAACTGAGATTGTGACTTGCCCAGATAGTGTACCTGCTTTCTCTTGTGGATCCACCAGCCCATCATATGGGGGCACATTTTGACTATCACTTTACCAACATACTTCGTCTGCAGATATAATTCTGTTCCTAACAAATAATCTTTGTCATTTTCCAGCAATACCAGTCATCGGTGATCATGGCAGTCATAACCTTTCTTCAGGTGATAATTAAATATTTGAGTTTAACACCAATTGGTGAAATGTTTCTGTGGTTTTCAAATTCTCTATGCTTCTCTAGGTATAGATGCAACCGGTAACCCTCGTGGCAAGACCTCAAGTATGACTGAAAAGGTGATTTGTCCTGCTAGCGGTTGTTATCCTCCACAGGGTGAGCACATATAAATTAGCTGGTACGATACATTGCCTGAAGAAATATTTGTTTTCTTATAGAATCTTTGACTTTCAAGTTGCAGGAGTCTGTTGTGACCTTAACAATTGTACTCCAAACAAGGTGGTTAGCCAAGATGCTCAAGGTGAGAACATGAAGCTTGCGTCTATAAGACCAAGACATGTACATGTGCTTACCAAGTCAGTTATTTCCGGCCAGTTGTTGGAGTTGGTGGTGACCCTGGCAATAGTAAGCACAAGCAGGACTAGAACGTTTGCTCACAAAGAAGCTCTTCCGTCCTCTCAGAAACAAAATGCCTTACAAGGTGAACCCGTGTGAACTTTGTCAGTCTGTAGGCTCCCACATTCAAATTTACAGTTATTGAGTTTCTCTGATTTTCCAACTTCAGGGCCCGGGCGTGGTATTCTCGGTACCAGCACAAGAACGACTGAACTTATGGTGACCTGCTCAAATGATATGCCTTCCTTCACAAGCGCAAATAGTCCACCTCAAGGTATACACTTGTACACTTGCCGGTTCATATGATACATAGGCCAGACTTGTTTCTTGAGAATTTTTAAAATTTATAAGATAATAGATGCAGGAGAAAATAGTGACCTTGATGATAGAAGTATGTGCACGAATGAAAACAGTGGTGTTCCCTGGTACTGCTCCATCATCTAAAGGATGTAGTCTACTATCAGGTGAAGATAAGCAAATATGCCAGCATAAGATGCATACAAGATAGTTTAATGCCACTATCATATTTGCTTACTATGTTTATATGCATGCCATTTTCATTCTTCCAACCACACAAACTATCTCATTGGTTATGTGTTTATCGACATTTATAAGCTATAGATGTTGTGGCTTTGTACTACAATGTGCCTCCCCCCATAAAGTCTAACACTACTTTGAATTGTTGTCTGGTTGTTTTCCTAGGATGTACATACCTATGGTTACCCTTTGATTGTGCTTGGTTTCATTTTGCGTTACAATTTCTCCATTGTCTTACAGGAAGTGAAACATATTTAATAAATTGCCCGTAGCACTAGTAGCTTGACTGACGATGGTGAGGCATAGAACCCCTATTGGGGGAATTTGACACAGAATTTTTCTAATATTGATCATTTGATCTGGTAAGAGATTTATGTTTTATTGTGTTATATGAAGAAGTGCGCAAAATCATTTATTATTTCTGGAGTTGGATATATAAAACATCCATTAGGTCATAATATATATAATATAAGGTGTAAAGTGATCCTCCTATTGCTTGTTGTATTACTAAAAAAAGTAAATTTCTACCGAGAGGTATACATGCTTTCAACATATCAGATGTCATTGCACTTTCTAGCCACTACAATCAATGAAACCTGAATATGAACAGTTTTTTGAGAACCCCCCTGAAACACCTTCTCGTTCCCCTCCTTGACACTGATGGAGAGGTCACTGGGTGGATGAGCACACACAAACAAAGATTGCTTCGTAAAAGAATTATAATTAAACTAGAGGATTGGCCCTATCCTAATGTGGTGCTTCCTCCATAATTTTATAGCTAGATCTGTTGCATGAAAGTAAGGTGTCCTAGAAGATTTGATCATTCCATTCTTCAGATTAGTAGTAGGTCCATTGAATCAAAGAATTAGAATAAAGGTTTGGGCACATCCTTCACCCCCAGAGCCACCCATCAAGGGGAAAGGGATCATCCAGCTCTTGGGTTAATCTCTATAACCACTGTAGCCACCATCCAACAATGTGTCACCTTACCGTGGGCTTGTTCTCCAAATCCATGTTTAGGAGAACCCAAAAGTAAGCTTCCTTATTATAGATGAAGCCTAGAATGACACAGTCCACTAGATCTAGAAGATGTGAACAAAGAATGCATCTGACATCGTTGAGCAAGCCATTACATTCAAGATGCTCTAACGCCTGACCACAATCGTGCAAAGGAAACCAACTAAATTAAGGTCCTGTTACATCTGACCATTCAATGAAAGAGATCATATAGGCTGAGCCAGCTAAGAGCATCCCAACGATGATAATTTTTAGGTGATCAACGTGCAAAGATAGAGAATAACGCTAACCCACTTTAGGATTCTGCTATGGATCGACTAAATGATATAATGTAAATCACGCTCAGTCACCGACGAACAATGTAATTTACCCAAGTTTGGACCACGAGAAGGTGTAACACCCCTCCACACCCCCATTCATGGTAAATTTCTTGCTGACATAGTCTTGGCCTTCCACTTTCATTATGGAAAGTGGCACTCCAACGACTTTTGTCTTTAATGGGTGAGCTTATAATCAAACCGCGTGAGTGCTTTGCCACTTGATGGAATGCAGCCATTCTAAAACAAACCAAAAAAGGGGTTGGGTCGCCAGAAGTTATCGATCTAGGTAATGTTAGGTACTTCAAACACCACAAGTGAGGCCCTGTTAGTGGCCACCATATGTTTGCCCATACACTCACCCTACAAACCTCTTGTGCATACCCATAGTAGGGGATATCAGGGAGACGCACGGCGCACTCCACCTTGAATGCATTTGTCATAGTAGGATGCAATACACATTGTATGTTGTAGAACATTTGGCATTGTGGCCATTTGCCTTCCTACAAAATGTGGGCCCAAGTGTCCATAGTGGAGCACACTAGTTCAACAGCTCAAGGCAAATAGCCCGAGGTCTCGATCTGGCCTTATAAAGCTTGCCTTCCCTTATGTGGGCCCATATGGTGTCACCATGCATTGAGCTTTATGGTGATACAGGGGCCATGCTTCGTGAATTATTAATAAATATATTTGATTGAATATAAAGAGAGACATATGAGTTCAAACCTAGCAATGCTAGAAAGAAATGCTTTTGAATACTCTCAGTTCTCAAATGTGGTATGATATTTGATAGAAATCAAACTAGAAAACTGATGAACACTCTGGCAATTAGACTACTCATGTTGTCTTAGACCCAGAAATAGCATGAGAGCATTTACAATGATCTCTTTGTTCTCTGTCCGTTTTAGGATGTAGACGGGTAGGTTGGGTGACAGGAACTCCATAGACTGATCATCTAGCCAACTATTCTATGAAAATCAGCAAGAGCCTACAAAATTAGGGAATGGAGAAGGAGGCATGGTAACCAATACATATATGATTTTGATGGGTTGGAGAAGATGTAATCATGGAAGTTAATTAGTATATATTCATGTGATCAAGCCAAAGTCAGCACATACTAAACATATAGAAAAGAACTAGTGGTCCAGGAGGATCAGCGCCTCCTAGTCCTTGGCCATGTCTAAATGGTGAGACATTGATGAAGCAACTCATGACCTTGCTTGATGGATACTTTATGGAGTTTGTCAATGGCCTTGAAAACCGATAGTGGTAGTTTTATCATGATGTGAGACATCAGAAATATGGCCTTGAGAGTTATCTATCCTCATGATGAGTCAACCATGATATCATCAAGGCACATTGTAAATGTTGTGACCTCTAAGTAAAAAATGAAACTTTCAATTGGCATTACTTGCATTACGCTCCAAGTTGGCCCATCGATAATGTACTAGCACTAATTGATGGGTGTGTGTGTATCCAATGTATACATCCAGTAAAAAATCATCACGAAAGAGATTCTGCTATGGACTATTCAATGAAAGAAAACATATAGGCTGAGCCAGCTAAGAAACATCCTAACGATGATAATTTTTAGGTGGAGATTGTCAATGTGTACAGATTGAGATCAACGAATAAAGCTAACCCACTTTAAGATTCTGCTATGGACCATCCGCATGACGTACAATACAATTTACCCTGGTTCGGGCTACCAAAGGTGTAACACCCCAAAGTTCTCACATTCTTGGTGACAAGTTCGAGCTCTTTGTATCAGCGAGAACATGTGTCTTGATTCCAATCCTCCACCGTCTTTGCCTGCCACTTTTATTATGGAAGGAGGCACAACAATGGCCGTTGCCTTAAAGATGTCCTTTACTAGCTCCGCCTATCAAACTGCATGAGTGCTTTGCACTAGATGGAATGCAACCATTCTATGAAACAAGCCAAAATAAGGGCTTGGGTCGCCAAATCTTATCAGACTAGGTAATGTTAGGTGCTTCAAACAACACATGTGAGGTCCGGTGAGTGGCCACCACATGTTTCCGCAGACACTCACCCCGCACACCTCTTGTGGATACCCACAGTAGGGGACAACATGGGGACACACAGCACACTCCCCTTGAAATGTTAGGGCAACAATTCACCTCTAATTCGTATGTGATAGCACACTGCAAATGCATTGTATGTCGTAGTACATTTGGTATTGTAATCATTATTCTTTCCTACAAATTAACGTACAAGTGATACAAGGATAGGGCACTCAAGCCTTGCCTACCGTGATGGTGAGGAGGGCTTGGAACCCCGAAGGCCTCGGTTCAACTCCTCAAGGCAAATAGACCGAGGTCTCGATGTAGCCTTATCTGAGTTGCCTTCCCTCAAGTGGGCCTTGTGGCATCACCCAGTGAGTTTTATGGTAATACTATTGGAAACCATATCACTTGGCTTTTCTGGAATCACTCCCTTCTCTCTCGGTGTTTCTCTCAAACACTTGGTACTATATTTCTCTCTGGTGGATGCAAGAGATACGGCTAAAAATCTCAAACACTTGGTACTATATTTCTCTCTGGTGGACGCAAGAGATACGGCTAAAAACACCCACATGTACATGAGCTGAATACAAGCACGCACACAAAAGGCAATCTCTTTTGACGTAGACCACACTGACCTCACCATTTTTCATTAATATAAATAGACTTAAATATGCACTGATCTCTAGTCATTACTCCCACAAGACCGCAACTAACGCCATGCTCCTAAACTAGTGCCAGAGTGCAACTGCCATGCATGCAACGAAAGAAACTATGCAACCGCTAATGGCAAGATTAAATCCTAATACTTTCCCCCTAATATTGACATTATGTCTCCTCTCACAGAAGAGCTGACTCATAGTCACCTAATGCAGTGGCAGGAAGCACAGTCTCATTGTTCTTCTTCTTCTCCGGGCACTCATATGTAAAGTGCCCAAAATCTCAGCAGTTGTCGCATTGTAACTTGCTCTTGTCCTTCTGCTCGCCGCGACCACAAACTTTTGCCGAGAGAAGTTGCTTGTCCTTCTGGACCTCTCGTCGATTGAGCACCTCTTCATGGGCCTTCAACAATCCAATAGCCTCCTCCACGGCCATCTTGTTGATGTCACTAAACAGCATCAACGATGAAGCAACGTTGATGAACTTGGTGGAAACAGCTCGAAGCAGCTTCTTCATGACATACTTCTCATCCATCGGATCACCATGTTCAAGATATTTACCAACAAGCGACGTGAAACTCTCCGCAAAATAATCCATAGAATCTGCATCACCCATATTCAGATTATCAAAATCAAAGCTCAAGGATTGGATCCTTGCCTCCCGGACACGCTCGGCACCGACATGCATGGAGCACAGTGCCGCCCACACATCGGCGGCAGTCTCCTTTTCAGCAACGGGTCGCAGCGTCTTGTCGTTGATCGACTGTGAGATGATCATCAAGGCCAACTGGTCGATGCTCTCATCGACAGTCTCAGATGCCGCCTTAGGATCAACAGCACCCCACGCACCATTAGTGTGTAAGAGGAACTTCATCCTCATCGCCTATGCCGCATAGTTCCTCCTTGTCAGCATCGGGAACAGGAGCCTCCCTGTCATTGCCATCACCGTTGAGTTGCTCGAACTAGTACTCATAATTGCTTTGCTTGATGAAGTATCGTCGCGCGGCATCGTCTTCATAAACTTGGCTCTGAATACTAATTGTTGGAAACCAAATCACTTGGCTTTTCTGGAATCACTCCCTTCTCTCTCGGTGTTTCTCTCAAACACTTGGTAGTATATTTTTCTCTGGTGGATGCAAGAGATATGGCTAAAAACACACATGTACGTGAACTGAATACAAGCACGCACACGGAAGGCAATCTCTTTTAATATAAATAGACTTAAACATGCACTGATCTCCGGTCATTACTTCCACAAGACCGCAACTAAGGCCATGCTCCTAAACTAGTGCCAACATGCAACTACCATGAATGCAACGAAAGAAACTATGCAACCGCTAATGGCAAGATTAAATCCTAACAAATACTGGGACCCAATTTCCTAACTACCAATAAATGTATTTGAATGATATACAAAGAGTGGCTGAGGACTTATCAACAAGAACTAGTGGTGAAGTAGGACTAGGGCCTCATAGCCCTTGGTCAGGTCTAAATGATGAGATATTGTTGAAGCAATTCATGACCCTACCTTGTGTGCATACTTTATGGAGTTTGTCAATGATAATGAAAACCGATAGTGGTAATTCTATCATGATGTAGAGTATCATATATGGCCATGAGAGTTACCTATCTTTGTCACGAGTTCATCATGATATTTATCAAGCCACATTCTAAATCTTCTGTGACCTCTAAGTACAAATGCAACTTTCAATTGTCATTAATTATTAGGGTGTGAGCATCCACTGTATACATCCAGTCAAAAATCATCATGAAGGATACCAGTTGATGTGACTGGACTAAGTTAAAAAGGAAAACATTCTTTTCTATTGGAATAATAGTAACTAAACAGTAAATCATGGTCATCTACAAAGGTCAATGGATGAAAGTAATGAATGAAAATTATGACAAGTAATTGTTCTATGTTTTTTTCTCGAACATGCAGGAGAGTTGCATATCATTGTATTAATTGTTCTATGTCGAAAAGGAAAATATTCTTTTACATGAACAATTGGAAGTTGTTTCGTTATAGAAAAATGGCAATTTGATACAATGGTCCTTTATTGTCATTGTAGTAACAATTGATGCACAATAAGAACAAAAAAACATAGCATGTGGGAAGAAATGTACTCCCTCTGTTTCCTGTTGGAACGCTAAGAAAAAGAAAGCAGAGGGAGCACTGATTTAGGTAATAAAAACATTAATATATATCAGTGCACTGGTCCCTAACAAGAATGAAAGTAAGTTCTTGTGCTTTAACAGTGTTCCAGCTATTTATAGTATCCATAGGGCATCTCACAGTATATGATGCGATTGCAGTATCAGTGCAAATCTGTAACTATATCATGTTTCATATTTATCCTTTTACTAATATGTCTCTTCTTGTTTATTTTTCAAAAGGCAGGAAGCAAATTTTCCAGTTTGACTATGGTTCAAGACACTCGAGATAAACTACCTACAGAGGGTAGTAACAAGACTAAGTATTTCTGCACTAACCCAGGGAATTGAGTTAGGTGCTGAAATAATTGCTCCAACACAACAGGAAACATGTTCTCACAATACTACCTCAAATAAATCTTTCCGCTTGATCATTCCCAAGTTAGAGGAGCCAATTTCAAGAACACTGAATGGAAACAGATCTGCCGACGACAAAAGAAAAAAAGGTAAACATCTACAAATAGTATGACATAAATGAAAATTTCTAAATATGCTTATATGATATATTGTACATGGAGAATGGTATCAGCTGTGATATGCATAAAATTATTTGATTTAAAAGAATGGAAGTAAAAATAGCTAGAGTCAAAATATTTATATATAAATGTCATTGGTTTTTCTTCTATTTGTATTTTTGCTCTTGCAATCTCGCTGCTCACTTCATATGCATAGAATTTCACTACAGATCAAGTTTCCAACGGTTTTCTATTTCATCTTAATTCTTTCCTAAACTTTTTTTTGAAAAACTGGCAGATGGCAGTTTTGTTGCTATGGCTCAAGGCATTCCACAAAAACCAATTTCACAAGGTAGTGACAAGATTGAAGGTAGTTCTGTAGGAACCCAGAGAATTAAATTAGATGGTGAAATCATTGCTCCACCACACCAAGGGCCCAGTTATGAAATCACTACCTCAAATGCAAATTTAAATTTGACCGTTTCCAAGGTAGATGGCTGAGACTTGATAAATTTTAATGAGAACAGACCTTCTGATATTGAAATAGGAGGGTGAGCAAGAGCAGAAACACAAAACTCAGCACAATTCGGATTGCAAGGAATCTACAAATTGCATCATATATTGTTCTGTGTTGGATGGAGATGCATCACAGGCTGATACTAATGTATATTGTGGTGATGTTAAAAATCATCCTGTCAGAGGGATAAGTGAACATGATTCATTAAGAAAGAAGTCATGT
>BCLF01000259.1:28789-58197 GCA_001602275.1 Zoysia japonica
ACTAATTTCTTAAAAGTAGAGAGGATTTTAAAACCTAGTTCATATTTCTAGTTTACACCCCTTCAATATCTTATCTTTTTCATATTTTACAAATCTACAATCAAACATTTCAGTTGTAAAGCAAATTTAGAACGTCAACTGAAAAAAAAAAGTCAAATGGACCCTGAGGCCACGAAGAATGAGTATTGAGGCTTGCTGCATGCGTCAATGCCCTCAACGGCTACAGGCCTCGTTGCCTCACGCTCAAACACCGGCCAGATGAGGCAGCTGCACACGACTGACGGCCCAGCATTCCTCCACTTGACCGAAGCATCTGGGCTGCTGGCCTGCTGCCGGGAACCGCTGCCGCTTCGTGCCTCCGCTCCTGTCTCTCTCTCGCCCTCAGTTTCTGTCGTCCGCCTTAAATCGGTTGATAGATGGGCTCTTTTGCTGCCTCCCGAGTCTAGCTGGGCAAATGGGCCGCTCGGCCCGGCACGGAACGACCAGCTTAATAGCACGGCGGGCCATGCGGGCCATGTCGAAGCAGGGCTCGTGCTGAGGTGCCGGCCCAAGACACAGCCCGTTTACATAAATCGTGCCGGAACGGGCCAACTCGGCACGCTTGCCCACGAACGGAAACGGCCCAAATATGTTAAAATGGAGAGATTGGGAGATTGAGCAAAATGTGTGCCCGACGGGATTCGAACACGGGACCTGCCACACTGGAGCAGGTAGATTTACCACTTCACCACCATTCCTCTTGTGTTCTAGTATAGAAATTAATTATATTTAATATAAAATAGCCCAAGCACAGCCCGCAGTATGGGCCCGTGCTGGCCCAACACGAATTTGAACGGGCCGGGCCGGTGCTCGTGTCATGCCAAATAGATCGGGCTTCGTGCCGGCCCTTTTGCGCCGGCTCACTTGTCCAGATATACTCTTGAGCCAAATAGATGGACCGGACTATCTTGAGCCAAATAGATGGACCAGACTAGCTGGGTGGGCCAAATCTCAGGGTGGGCCATGGCCCACCAGCCCACCCGCTAGCTCAGCCACTGCGTCATTCCACGTTTAGCTCTACGACCACGGGACCAGGTCAAGGTCACCTGACTTGCAGCACTACATTCAAAAAAGCTACGGTGAATATAATTTGTCTTATTTTGGACTATTTGATAAAAAAATGGAAGATCTAGATCAAATGCTTCAACAGTGATAGCAAAAAGTACTTGTCGGTGTTTTGTATACCAGCACAGTAAAATTTATACAATCGGACGAGAGATCGTGCGTTTTCGGAATCGAATGGCCTTGTCTACAGATGAGACTCAAAGTTTAACCTGGTTCAGGCCGCCTCGAAGCGTAATACCCTACGTCCAGGGGCGAGAGATCGATCGTATGAATTTCAAGAACACGAAAGTACAATACGAAAGGGCTCCGGACGGATCCGAGAGTCCCAAGCTCGCGTGATGGAGG
Organism: Zoysia japonica; assembly: GCA_001602275.1. NCBI lineage: Eukaryota > Viridiplantae > Streptophyta > Magnoliopsida > Poales > Poaceae > Zoysia > Zoysia japonica. Next base: position 30,239 of record BCLF01000259.1, read on the forward strand.
TAGTTAACAGGTGGTGTTTATCACTATTGCCCTAGGTGTCTTCTATGCCGTGTTTTTCTTTTCGTCCTCCCGTGCTCTGTTGCCCGGGTGTCTCTTATATAGGGCCGAATCTGAGTTGCCTTGACCGAACCATGGTTGAAGCATCTTGCTGCCTACGGAAGCGGATGACCCCTTGACAGGTGGAGCCGCAGTTCCAGAGGGTCGTGCCCTCCGGGGTTCAGGCCAGGCGATCGACGCCTTCTCGTTCGTACTATTATTCCCTGAAAAGGAGCAGGGTTGCTTTATTGCTCAGCTTTATCGCCTGGAAGGTTGTTTCTTGCTCGACCGGGTAGTTGCGGAATCTTCCGGAACGCTCATCTCCTGCGCATTGCTGGGGATTCTGAGTTGACACGTCTGTTAGGTTGATGACTGCTTCCCAGCGGTCGGCGGGCGGGTCCCGACCGCTGGGATCCCGATAGCTCGAGTCCCGACCCCTGGGGGTCGGAACGGTTACTCTGTTTCTAGGCCTTGACGGGGCTTTCCTGACCGCTGAGGCCGGGCCACCTTTGTGAAGTCCCTGGTGAGCCGTTGGGCCGCGGTCCACAGGTGGGCCTCGTTGTAGAGGTTGATCCGTAAGTACCCGGGGTATACTATCCCGACAGTAGCCCTCGAGTCCTGCGCCGCTTGCGACCTCTGTTGAGGCGGTGCTGGGTTGAAGTGTCGTGCCGACCATCACTCGCTGATGGTTGATCCTACGGGAGCGCGTGGAGACAGTTTCCGACCTCTAGGGTCGGTAAGAAGCTAATTTTCGTCATTAGCTTTATGCCAGGAAGAATGCCTAGATAAAACCGGTTTGGCCGGCCTTTGCTCATGATCGGCATAACGCCTAGGGTGGACTGGTTTGACCAATCTTCCCATGATCAGCGTTCTTTGGCAACTGTGGGATCGGTCGGGGGGTTCGCCAAACCTCACGCCTGACCGTGAATCGATTCACGGTGTTATTGTCAGTTCGTTGGTTGCGGTTCCAACGACCGAACGGCTATGCTGACTCCAAGTGGACGTCGGATGCAGCGTCTTGGAATTATAACCGCCGGTTGCTCCGGGCGGTTGGATTGGTCCATCGCACGGCCAGCGTAATGTGGTGATTCGCGATGTGCACGTCCCGTCAAGAGTGCGGTTGCCAGACATTAACTGCACGTTAATGCCACGCTGCCTCCCTTCTGTTCGATTCAAACTTTGAGGGTGGCTCGTGGGCCCTCTGTCGGCGTTTGGGTGATGGAATTCTTCCGTGTGCTTAGGTTCAAGCGCCCACTGGGAGCACTTTTGGGCCCATTCGTCAATGAGTGTGGATGGATATGTCGGTCCGGGGCCTCGACGACCAGGCGGCATCGAACCGGCGCATCAGCTTCTATAAAAGGGGTGGTTCGTCCTCCGGTCTTCGTCATCTTGATTTCCAATCTTCGCGTAGTGCTCCTTCGTATTCCTTGCGCTTGCCCTTCGTCTTCGACTTCAACTCCGTCTCCATGGCCTCTCAGTGGAAAGCGTCCACCGTGTCCGAGAGCATCCTCACCGCCTCGGTCGGGCTTGGAGTGCTCCCCCCGAGGGGCACGGGGCGATGGCGTTCGGCGTACCGCGAGGTTGTTCCGTCGCCTCGCGCCAACGAGATCGTCAGTTTCTTTGAGTTCCACGAGCGCGGGCTGATGTTGTCGTCGTCGAACTTCTTCCGCGGCTTGCTGGAGTATTATGGCGTGCATCTTCATCATCTCAACCCCAACGGCATCCTTTAGATCTCGGCCTTCGTCACGCTATGCGAGGCCTTCTTGGGGATTGATCCCCACTTCGACTTGTGGAGGTACTTCTTTCACGTCCAGCCTCAGAAAGAAGGCGGCGTGGTTCGCGCCGTCGGCGGCGCGGGGATTTGTCTTCGCAACAATCACCAGGAGTATTTCAACATATCGTTGAAGGACTCCTTAAAGGGATGGCACGGGGGTGGTTCTATATCGAGAACACCACCCCCGAATTGCCAGCGTTCGACCTCGAACCGCCGGTAGTCTTGGATTCTTGGAATGCCAGCCTCAGCAACGCGCAAGAGGCTGACATTGAAGACCTGCTCGTCCGGATGGCCGAGCTGGACGACGCGGGCTTGACCGGTGCGCGTCTTGTTGACACCTTCGTCCACCGCCGCACTTAGCCGCTCCGTCTTCGCGCCCGGCTTATGTGCGACTACACCGGGCGATTCGACACGACGCGGGAGATCCTCCAGTCGGAGCTATTTGAGGACGGCGTGAGACAACGCCTCTCGCGTCTGCTGAAAGGCGATGCTCTCGTCGGTCCGAGCGAGGGTCTGGCCCCTCTGGATGCCGAGCATCAGGTGGGCCGAATGGTAAATCATCTTACCTGCACTTATTAGTGAATAATATACTGCAAAATTGGAGCGTTTATCTTTGTTCGTGCAGGAGGGCGTTCCTCCATCGTACCCACCGGCGCCTGTGATGGTGCCGGCTGAAGAGGTCGGCATCTTGACAATGCCGAGTGTTGAGTCTTCAGGCGGAGGGGTCAGCCTCGAGACACCCGTCGCTGGGCCCTCGGCGCAGCCGACATCTGCAACTCCTACCGCGATGCCGACTGCTCCAACTGTAGCCGTTGCTTCTCCGATGGCGCCGGCATGGTGCCGACTGCTACGGTTGCTGCGCTGACCGTTCCGGCCGCAGCTCCGACTCAGGGGGTCTCCTCTTCTGAGTCTTGGTCGTCTCTGTCCACCGGGGGTGACTGGTCGTCTCCCCCAGTCCGACGGTCACTAGCCGCAGCCGTGTCGGGGAAAGTGCCAGCTTCGAGCTCGGCAAGGGCAGTCTCGGCTGCCGCTCTATCGGTCTTCGACTCGTCGGACGACGTGTCGCTTATGGAGCGTCTTCGTCGCAAGCGGGCAAGGGAGACGGAGAGTGCCGAGGGGTCACCTGCAAAAAAGTCAAGGACGGAGGAATCCGGTCCTTCCGCCCTCACCCCGACCCCGACTGTTCCGGTTGCTGGGGTCGGACAAACCTCGGCAGGCGGAAGCCTGCCCTTCTCCATTCGAGTGTTGAGTCGGTGAGTATCTGTATTCTTATTTAATTGGATATTTTACCTGATATTGTGAAGTGACCAGGATTTTGATCATGCTTTGCAGGGTTCCTTCTTCCCTCGGCGCACCACGAACCCAAGCGGCGGGGGTCGCGTCCGAGGAAAGGCTGACGTCACATCCTTCGCCGTCGCCTCCTCGCATGGCATCCGCGGCCGAGACCGCAGAGGAGTGGGTGGAAGAGGTGGCGCAGCTTCCGAGCACCGAGGCCGAGGGCAGCCAAGGTGGACTCCTAGGCGAAGAAGCCGGGAAGGAAAAGGGGCAACCCTCGGCCGCTGAAGTCGAGCTAGACGTTCCACTGCCCCCGAGCCCTATCGCCGAGGCCGTGGAAGTCGGGGAGCCGATGACGATGCCCCAGAGCAGTCGGGTCGAGTCGTCCCTTGACCCAGGGACGAGGGAAGAAAGCGCGCCGTCGGCTCTGAGGGAGCCTTCGGGGCCAGCGGTGCCTGTCTTGCCGCCGACCACATGACCCACTTCAACAACGTTGGTGGCGGCGCAGGCTTCCGCGCGACGGGCAGACTTGGGGCGGCCCCGGATCTTGAGGCGGAGGCCGGATCCTTTCCCGTCCGCTTCGACAGGTCGCCATCGAGCACCTGGTCCTTCGACCTCTAATGAGGCCGCATGGGACTCTTGGAGGTTCCTGTACGACCAGGTGTGCGCGGGGGGCGAATGGGTCTCCTCGGCGCTCACCCACATGCAGAGCGCCGAGGAATGTCTGGAGGAGTTCCAAGAGATCATGGCCGATCCCTATGGAACGCTCTGCTAGGTTAGTTTTGATATTTCAAATTTTCAAAAGTATACGTGAACTTGATTGGTGGGTTTCACAGGGGACCCTCGAGAAGGCGCTTCGCCAGCCTCCACAAGATCTCGGTCGGTCGAAGGTCGATGCATTGCGCCGAGAGCTTTGGCGGACCCGCGATGAGCGGGACGAGGCCAGGAAGTAGGCCGCCGACCGACTCCTCGCCCTCGGGGATGCTGAAAGACGCGCCGAGGGCTTCGAGAGAGGTAGCCATGAGCTCTAGATGAAGATCACTCGGCTACAGATCGAGAGGAGGAGTCTCAGCGATGAGGTCGGGTTGCTACGCCAGACCTGTGCAAGTAAGTAGTTTTATTCATTAACTAGCAAGAGAGTTCGCCCTGTTGTTGCTTGCTGACGCATTAGACTGCGCAGAACTCCAGGAGGGGGCCGGCCGTAGCGCCCGGGAGATCCGGGAGCTGAAGGACCGGACACGCTTGGCCGAGGAGGCCAAGGAAGCGGCTGACGGCGCGCTGGAGCAGTCGGAAGAGCTGTGCCGCCTCGCCCTGGAAAGCCGTGATACTTCGGAGGCTCATCTCGGCGTCTTGGAGGCCGAGATGAGGAAGTACATGGCGGAACTGGCGAGGGTGCAGAAGCTATCTGCTTCGCTAGAAGCATCGACTGCTCAGCTTCAACAGGATCTAGCCTACGAGCGGTCGGCCACTGAGGCTGCGCATAAAAGTCATGAGAGTAAGTAACAAATGAGTTTGTTAATTTGCTGGGAAAACTGGTCCCTAAAATTTTTGAGATACAGGCGTGTCCGTAGAGCTCCGGAAGCTGCTGTGGTCGGTACGGACGCTGGTGCACCAGGTGTTCAACGACACCCAAGATCTGAGCACGTCGGCGGATCGGGCGTCCCGAGTGTTGGAGATGCTGCCGGGGCTGATCCGCACCGAGCTGCTCGTTGCTCTGCGGGATGGGGCGTCGTTGACGTTGGCGCATCTGCGGTCCCATTACCCCAATGCTGATGTCGGGCGTATTGCTGAGGGTTTTGCCTCGGGTACGTCGGATGAAGCGTCGGCGAAGCTTTTTGAAGACTCCAAGCCTCAGGCGCAGGAGATCATCAGCTGCTTCCTCCAACCGACCCTGATGAAGGAGCGCTTCGGACGTCCGCCTCCTCTTTAACTGTTTTGGCTCGTAGCTTGTAACGGTACCTATAAACTTGTTATGTGAGTTTTAATGTTACTGACTCTTTCTAACATCAAGCGTTTCGCATTGTTCTTTGTGTTCCATTGGGCGTTGGTCAGGCGACTGGGTCGGGTATAGCCCGTAGGTCGAGTGTCGGACTCGGACCTTAGAGCGTCACTGGCACCGGGTCGGACCGTTAGCCACGAGGATTGCTTCGAACGAGGATGCTCATAGTCCGTAAGAGTTACGCCGAATCACTCGTGAAACGCATCCTGAGCCGGGGGGTCGACCCCCGAGAAACGAAATAGGCGTCGAGCCTAAGTTTGATGTTAACGAGGCACAGGGCCTTTGGATCCTTGGGTCGGTCGTTTCGATCCTCGGGTGGGACTCTGATGATAGCCCCCGGGCAGTGGAGTGGAGTCGAACAGACTGCACTTCTCTGCCAAAGACATAGTTAGCGGATGAGATATGATTAGGGTGAAAAGATATCAAACAACTTTATTATGCGTAAAAACGACGCAAGTTTTCAATATTCCAGGCGTGAACAAGCTCGACGCCGTCTTGTGTCGCCAGTTTGTACGTGCCGGGCTTTAAAACTCGCTTGATCACATATGGGACTTCCCATGGAGGAGACAGCTTGTGGTGATTTCGCTTGTCTTGCACTCTCTTGAGCACAAGGTCACCGACTTTGAGGGTCTGACCCTTGACGCGCCGAGCGTGTAGTCGTTGAAGCCTGTGTTGGTACTTGGCCGACCGGAGTATGGCCACGTCACGCGCCTCGTCCAGCTAGTCCAGGGCGTCTTGCCGCGCCTCCTCCGACTTCTGCTCGTCGTAGGCTCTGATCCTCGGGGAGTCGTAGTCGAGGTCGGCCGGCAGAACGGCTTCGGCTCCGAACACCATAAAGAAAAGAGTGAATCCTGTAGTTCTGTTGGGGGTAGTTCGCAGGCCCCACAACACGGACGGGAGCTGTTGGACCCACTGCCCCGCGGACTGCTCGACACAGTAGTAGATCCGAGGCTTCAGCCCCTGAAGCACCATGCCATTGGCTCGTTCTACTTGTCCATTGATCTCGGGTGAGCGACAGAGGCGAAGTCGAGCCTGATATGATGCTCTGCACAGAACTCCCGAAAAACATTTCTGGTGAATTGAGTCCCATTATTGGTGAAACGGAATGTTGCTCGGGATGAGGTCGGGTATCGAGAGCTTCATGGCCTTGAACGTGTCGATGTAGAGGATGTTGAGGGCGCTGCCTCCATCCATGAAGACCTTGAACAATCTGGTGGTACCAAATATCGGATCGAGCACCAAGGGCAGGCGCCCGAGTTGGGGAACATGGTTAGGGTGATCTGACCTGTCGAAGGTAATCGGAGCCTCCAACCACATGAGGTATGAAGGGACAGCGGGAGCGGTCACATTGACCTCTCGCCACGTTTGTTTCTCATGGCGACGTGACTCGTAGGCCACCGTCTCGCCGATGATCATCAAACAGTCTTCTGGCTCGGGAAAGGTACTGTCGGGAGTTCCCTCCCCCTCCTTTGCCGGAGAGTCAGGCTTCTTCTGCTGAGAGCGAGCGTCAAGGCGAAAGTACCCCTTGAAGAAGGCCTTCATGAGGTTGCAGTCCCGTAGAGTATGCGTCCCCGAAGTCGCGTGGTAGGTGCAGGTCTTGTCGAGCATCTTTTCGAAGTGGTTGTCATGGTTGGCCGGCTTCTTTAGAGGTCATGGCGGTCGGTCGGCGACACCGACGAACTCTTCGTCTTACCGACGATTCTTCTGCTTCTTGTTGTTCGACCCGCTCCCATCCCGTCGGTCGGGTCGTCGGTCGGGGCGATCATTCTTCCTTTGGTCGGCCCTGGACCTCTCCTTGTAATTGGCTTGTTCTCGGGTGAAGTTGGCTTGAACAACCTCCTCCCTGGTGGCGAATGTAGTGGCGATGTCGAGAAAGGCACGCGCCGTCCGAGGGTTTTTTCATCTCAACTTGTGGACGAGCGCCTTAGATGTCGTGCCGCAGGTGAAGGCGTTGATGACGTCGGCATCGCTGACGTCGGGCAGCTCGTTTCGCTTGCGCGAAAATCGCTGAATGTAGTCTCGGAGGGACTCACCGAGCTTCTTCTTGCAGTTCTTCGGATCCCAGGAGTTACTCGGGCGGGTATAAGTCCCCTGGAAGTTGCCGACGAAGGCGTGATGAAGGTCGGCCCAGTCGTGGATGCTGTCCCTCGAAAGATGTTCGAGCCAGCCTCTGGCTGAGTCGGATAGGAAAAGCGGCAGGTACTGGATGGCGAAGAGGTCGTCCGCGCTGCCGGCTCGACAGGCGAGGCGAGAGTTCTCAAGCCAGTGGGCGGGATTTGTCTCATCCGTGTACCAGATGATGTTGGTCGGAGCACGGAACTTGTCAGGGAAGCCGGCTCTTCGAATGCGGGCCCCAAACGCCCGAGGTCCGATGTCGTCGGGGCTGAGGCTTCGAGCGTCGTCGTAGCTGTGCCGTCAAGGGCGTCGCTCGAGGGGTCGGTCGTGGCCGGAGTCGGTGTAACGGTCGCATCTGGCCTGCCTCCGTGCCTCAATGGTGTGACGGGCGTCACGATGCTCCCCCAAGCGGCGACGGATGTTGTCGGTCCGTCCACGACGATGGTCGGGAACAGGGCTTCGACCGTTAGCACTCGGCTGGTAGGAACTGTGCACTTCAGAATCCTGACGAAGAGATGGCTCGAGTGGCTGCAAAGCGCCATCAAGGTAGACGCGGAGACGATCGTATGTCTCCTTGAGGATGGGGTTGTCGGGTGTAAGAGATTCGTAAAGGACGCAGGTCGCCGCCGCCAGATTCTCATATGGCGTCTCAAAGACAGACGTACCACCGTCCATGATCTACTGATAAGCAGTGCGAGCTCAGGCTCGGGCACCACTACTAAACACGGTGGCGCCCTTACCCTTTGGATCGCCCTCGGTCGCAAGTTTGCGTCAGAGTGCGTTTAAATTTTTAATCTAATTATGATGTAGCCATTGATTTTTTAAATTTTGTGATTCAGTCATTACTTTTTGAAAGCCAAAGTCAATTAAGCTATAAGTTTATTAAATAACTCTAACGGTGTTAATTTTTGTTGACAAAAAACAAAAGTGTCATTTGTAATTATATCATGATTTTGTTAATTTTATGGTCAAAATTTGAAATGTGGATACAATTTGATCAAAATTTTAAATGTTTTATAAAAGTTTGAAATTTGAAAAATTAAAATTTTAAATCTAGATTTCAAATTCATGTTTCAAAATTTTAAATCTAAAATTTTCATATTCAGGTTACAAAATTTTGAAAAATTAAAATTCAGATTTCAAAAGTTTGAAATTTCAAATTCATGTTTTAAAATTTTGAAAATTTTAAATTTTAAATTCGAACAACTTCTAGCCACAATTCAAAATTTCAAATATAGGTATGAATTCTTGTATACAATAATTACAAAATGATGATACAATTATAAAGAGCAATTTTATCTTTTCACACCATTAGTCACTTCAAGAACTTACCATACAATTGAAGTTATCTTTGAAAATAGTTATGATTAAATCACAAAATTTAAAAATCAAAAACTTAATCGCAATTAAACTTCAAATCTATGACTGAAACATCGTTATCTCTTTTTCTTATAATATACTATAAATTGCATGGCAATAATAGTAATATTTATAATATGAAAGTCATTTAGGGGTGTAATTCTGTGACCCTTAGTCACTTTGTTTTTAAAAGTCAATAGTTTTAATATTTTAAAACCGAAGGAAGGACGTATTTTTTATACATCAGGATAAGGAATGGAAATAGCGTACATGCAAATGTTCAATGTCATCGTTTCTTCCTGAGCATCAGAGCTCTGACGATACTCCGACATAAGGATATACAATGTTCCGTTTTATTACAGGTTAACACGAGGGCACAAGCTTCAGCTAAATAAGTCAACTGTTTGGCGTACTAACTCCAAACAGACCCCTTGGTGCTGTAGATTAGCGGTAAAGCTTGCTGAGCTCATCCTTATATCTGGTCTTAATTTGCTCCCTCTTCAGTTTAAGTGCAGCCGTCACCAGACCAGATTCTGGAGTCCATGGCTCGGGAAGCAACAAGATCTTCGCTGGTACCTCAAATTTATCAAGCTTTGCAGCTTTTCCAGCCTGCTTATTTGGAAAGGAAAAAATTACTTCCAACTTCCAAGAGTTAAAGAAAATGAATAGTTGACCATTGAATTTGTTGCTCTTAAGCAGTGAGGTGCCAAATTGGCGCATAGTTTTAGTGCAAGCATAAACATAATAACACAACCAGTTTGAGGCTAACCATCAATATCTAAACTGGATGCCTTTATGCTCACTGAAACCAGCAATATCGTGTACTTTAGTTACTACTAGAAAATACCTATTGTCCAATTTTAGAAGTATCGTGCTATTTGAATGAGAACATGTTCTGCAAACCAGACAGGTTTGTTAATTCAAGTGGCAACTGTACAACTACAAGCAAAAAAGCTAAACGGTCTGATGCAATGAAGAATAAAAGCACTCAATAATATCTCACCTTCGATAGAGATTGCTGGACCTCTTTTATTGCCTGGTCATTTTGGCACAGCTCTCCAAAGTCCTTGGAGTTTATCCCCGAACCTTGAGCCCACTTCTCCAAGTTCTGGCGTGACGGAACAACTAGTGCAACACAATAATTATGAAATGGGTCTGCATATACCATGATGCTATCCACGTAACTGCTTGTTGATAGAGCTGATTCAACCTGCAGAGGTAGATGTTAATTACTTTGCAGCAAAATACTAACAAGAGGCATCGTCTGAACCATACCTTGCCGAGAGAAACATATTCTCCATGCTGCAGTTTGACAATATCCTTTTTCCTGTCAATGATCTCAAGGCACCCATCAGGATGGAACTGACCAATGTCCCCAGTGTAAAACCAGCGCATGCCCCTCTCATCAACCTGTAGGACACGGGTAATAAAAGCCAAGTCAAAATACATGGTAGCTGCAGATGTCTCGCAATCAAGCATCTATAATTCCATACCTTATAAACCTCATTTGTCTTTGATTCATTGTTGAAGTAACCTTTTGTTATACTGTGTCCACCAATTACAATCTCTCCTCTTGGCATAGGAGAATCAGAAATTGTATAACCGCCTTCGTCCCATGAAACAAGCTACATTATTGACAAAAAAAAATAGTGCAAAAATTACAGGCCTGGTCCTTTGATAAAAGGAGAATAATTTTTTTCAGAGCCAAAATAAAAAGGATTTTGGTGACCATTTAGGAAAGACGTCAGATGTATGATTGCAGTAAGAAGCTTGAACATAATTCTGGGACACAATTATTTTAGGCCTATCATTTCAGTTAGTAAATTAAGCTATGAATTTGTTTTTTTCATAGATCTTCAGAGGGGCTATGGCCACCCTCGGATTTCAAGAAGTGTACCCCTAGTCCTCAAAAAGATGCCAGTGAAATAGTTGATGATACGCTTGAAGAGATTATTAATTCTTGTTTGTATTCTACTATGAGCTTCATTGAATCATTAATGTACATGTGAATATCAACTATACTCGTTAATTGCCATTAAAAGCACAAGATTTGAAGACACATACCTTGACAAAGCAACAAGGAAGTGGTGGCCCAACACGACCCACACTTGTGTCATCCCATTCAGAAAAAGCTGCTCCAGCACACGTCTCGGTCAATCCATAGCCTTGACCTACTGGGACACTGCAAAAGCACAGAAAACAAATATATTATACTATACGGCCATGAAATCTCATCAGAAATTGCGAATGAAGCTACATGACATTTTCAAAAGGTGGAAGAATCTAAGTAGGCAAAACAGGAGTAAATGGACCCAAGGTTACTAGTCACACCCTAAATGCTCCTGCGTGCTCGAGAAAAAAAAAATGCCCAAATGTCTTATATGTCTTTTGTACACCTTTAGATAAAAGCATTCATCAAAAACATTTTTGGGACAATACTGCACTCTTCAGACGTTAATCCAACTATTATTTCACCAACTGTAACGGAGTAAAGTCTAAGACAGGTTTCAGAAGCTTGGTACTCAGACCTTGGCTCCAGGCGTATGAAAACAAGCAGGAACTGGCCCCTAGAGGCCTTTTGAGCAAGAATCTAAATAATATATGCACTATCACTTCAACTGGTATTTAAAAAAGGATAAGGTCCAAATTACTACCCTCAAGTGTAGCCAAAGTTTAAATAACACCCTAAACTATTTTTTGGTTTATTTTATCCCCATAAGTTTGCCATTTGGCTCAATTTACCCCCTACTACAATTTGTCTTTTTTGTTTCTCCATATATAAGAGTGATCTTAAGCTAAAAGTTTACGAGACGATAGAGCACATTATAACACATATTAAAAAAAAACACCATAAATTGTTTCTTAATTATTTTCATACCGAAGAATATTTAATAGTAAATTAATCCTTAAGATATAAAACTATATGAAAATAATGATAAAAAATTTTGATGCATTTTTCTAACATGTATTATGATATGCTCCACCATCTTGTAAAAAATTTAGTTTAAGATCAAACTTATATATGGAGAAACAAAAAAGATAAAATTGTAATAGGGGGTAAATTGAGTCAAATCGCAAAGTTCTGGGGACAAGATAAACCAAACAATAGTTTAGGGGGTTATGTGGACTTCGCCTATACTTGAGGGTAGTAATTTGGACTTTATCCTTTAAAAAACATGTACATTAAGATATTAAGATTGGCAGAAGAAATTACCCGAGACATATATTCATAAATCTCTGCGTGTCACTTGATAGAGGTGCACCACCACAAAGTACAAATCTTATGCGTCCTCCTAGGATGGATCGTATAGGTTTGAATATGATGCTAGCCCATAACATCCTTTCCGGAGCCCATGATCCAAACCAACTTCCTTCAATTGCAGCAAGATTTCGTTTATAAGCAATATCAAATAGCTTTTTGGTCAGGCCACCTTTATCACCAACCTAGAAAGAAATGCATTGGTTCATTTTTCACTGTGCAAATTGAAGTCACATGATTCAAGGAATCTAGATTATGCATTCAATTTAATTCCTAGAACAATGATATGGATGGTGACCCTTGATAACTAGCCTGGACTTAGTTGTACTATTTTGAACTTCTCCTGAAAACTGACCACATGGTTTAGCTTCATTTACCTAACTCGAATATATTTTCTGGGACCCTTTTTTTTCCAAATATGCACCAGAGTTTTCAAATCTATGTATTAAGGAAAGAAAAAAAGGTCCCTTACAAACATCGCCACCTCGCTCTGGACCACGCTACGAAAGACTGTTCTACATAATCAAGAGACTAAAAAGAACAGAGATGAGACCTGACAACTAGGAAGCCTAAACAGGCTCCACTAATTGACCAAAATTATTGTCCGGAACCTTGAAAACAGAAACAAAACAAACCTTCTTGAACACTGCATCTCTGATCCGATCCAATATTGCAGGGACTGAAATCATAAGAGTAGGCTTCAGAACTGAAACATCTCCTTTTGTGCCTCTCTTTATCTTATTTGACGTATCAGTCATAGTCAGAGCTGAACCGTATCCAATTGCAGCACCAGAGGCCAACATGACAGTCTGGATGAGCAAATATCATATCCAACAAGATATTCAAAAGCTTACACAAGAAAAAATATCATTTTTGCATATATTAAAATCTCACCTCCCCTGCTAGCTCAAATACATGAGCCAATGGAAGGTAAGCCAAATAAACATCCTCCATGCCAAGTTTTGGGACTATTGTCATTACTGCTGCTGTTGTGGCCACCATGTTGCCATGCGTAATCATTACACCCTATACCAAAATGAGACACCAACTAAATTATAGGAGACAAAAGCACTAAAAAAGGGCAGCCCGGTGCACGTAGCCGCCGCAGTCGTCGGGTCTAGGGAAGGTCCGACCACTTTGGATCTTTTGTATGCATCATTTCCCTATATTTCTGCAGGAGGTTGTTTCTAGGACTCAAACTTATAACCTCATGGTAACAAGGCAACAGTTTTACCGCTGCGCCAAGGCTCCCTTCTGACAAAAGCACTAGTTAAATCTAATCAATAGTTCAGCAGTAACATTCATAGGAAGAAATTAAGCCCCTTCTGACAAAAGCACTAGTTAAATCTAAACAATAGTTCAGCAGTAACATTCATAGGAAGAAATTAAGTCCCTTGAAAACCTCAATATTAATTTTTATGTTATTTGTATAATTTGTCTTTCAAGACCTGAAGCATGCAGCTAGTAACATTCAATTTGCTAGGTTTTGGAAAAGAATGGAGGAAATGCATGCTGGATTAAACTTCTATGTCGTCACATTTTGGACAACTCAGTCACTTTTACATAAATTCACCAAGAGGTATAGCCACACGTTTATAAAATTGAAGAGCAGTATTTTAAGTCTTTTACTCTGAGTCTTGCACGTGAAAAAACAAATTTAATACTTGGGTGATCAAAAAAAATTTATACATAATGACAAGCAAAAGTATAATCTGATACACAGTATATTAGACAACAGAAAGGATATGGACCCTCATTGATCTAATACAATGTGTGTAGCTTATCATATACAAAGACACACAAAAATGGTAGCTCAGCTCAGCAAGAAGTTACGAAGGTAAAACATAGAAACTAGAGATGTAAAACAAACAGAGTTTCTGCAGTTTGTCTACACTCCTACAGGATCCAAATTGATACAACTGGAATGCATTGTTACTCAATGTTGCGATCAAAGTGGTCTTACAATGCTAATACCATTTTGTTAGTACTGTCATTTTCTATTGAGGATTTCTTTCAGTTATCTATGTTCATGCAAAATAGAACGATAATAAAAACAAAAGAGAGTGCCACATGCCCAGTTACCTTCGGCAGACCAGTACTACCACTTGTATACATAATAACTGCAGTATCTGAGCTAGATGGTAATCTTGCATCTATTTGTGATGTTTTGCCCAGTTCTTCTACTTTGCTGAAAGACAATGTTGTCCAATGATTCATTTGCTTCAGTGTCTCATCCTCGACAGGCTCATCCTCGATGTAGATAATATGCCTGACACTCTGCAACTGAGAGCTGATTGCAGGTAGCTTCTTAAGTTGTTTTGAATCACATATTAGAGTTGAAACCTGTGTCTGAAAGTCAACAGGACAAAAGTACATAAGATGTGGGCTAAGTTCTGCTCATTGAACTCTTCTAAAGTGTAAGAAACAATTGAATAATCCATCCAAAAAGGCACCAAATTGAGTTAACTTTGCGACCGGTACCACCCCCACGGCTTTCTTTGATAGAGAAGCTCAACCTTCTCCGGTCAAGAAAACCCACGAAACCTAGTCCCACCCTTAGCAAGCTGCCCCTTATGGTTTGGGCCTTAACCCATGCTTTGAGCCTACCCTATACATGAAGGCTCGCCCACCATCAGTCGATTCAACCGAGTAAATGGGACACAGTGACTGGATTTTCTAACCCCTGCCTGAAATTCGATCCCATGGGGAATTAAACCCAGGACATGAGGAGTGCTATTAGAGCCAACTAACCAACTCAGCTAGAGGCCGGCTCGCATGATAGGTACTGTTACAAAATCTTCACATAATAGAAGTTACTTAGGCAAAACATAACAATTAAACAAAAAACAAGATGCTTTTTCCAACAGCTGTCTAATGGAAAAAAACAAATAACAGAACAAGAACCAAATTAATCATTGTTATGGATATGGATCCATTTTCAGAGCTATCCAGTCAATTGAGACACTGTATAGAAAGTAACACTTCAATAGTTGACAAACAGGTGAAATATAATGATCAATAGGAATTCATTGTACCTCATTTAGGGAATGCACTAGTGCGTCCTCACCAAGGGATGCATATATTGTTACAACCGTCAAATTTTGTCGGAAGCAACCCTGATGAAGAAAACTAAATTGTTAGATTGCCGAACTATGGCGAGCAAATGTAGGCATAATGGCGAAGAAATTATAGAATTACCTGGGCAGCAATGATCCACTCAGCTCTCGTATCCGAGAAGATAGCAGCACGGCTGTCTAGTTTGTGGCCCATCTTGATTAGTCCAGAAGCAAAATTACATGCACGATTAAATGCTTCTCCATAGGTATCCCATTCATAATCGCCAAGATGAAGTTTTTCAAACTTCTTACCATCTGCTGCTTCCACAAATTCCCTATTAATTACCTTTCTTGTTCCTAGACACCTCTGTCTGAAGTATTTTTTGCTAGCCATCTCAAATAGAGCTGCCATTGTAGTGGCGCCCGCCCATGGGACTTGAATTAGAGAGGAAAATCTACTGTTCCGTATGGCAAGTCCTGGCTCACCACCCACATCAGCTTGTACTGCCCTCATCTTTGATTTTTTACCAAATATTGAAGAAAGCAATACCGGAATAACTACAGCAAGTAAAAGTGCAGCGATAACTCCATGAAATCCATACTCTTTGAACAATGACATGTCACTTGTCGCAATTCTTTGTAGAATTGACGCGTCTGAAAGACTTTCGGAAACTTCCCCCATGCCTTTTCGTTATGTCTGGAGTATTGATAGTAACCTAATAAATTGCACTGAAAATGCATGAGTTTGCATCTGAAAATGTGATTCGCCACAACTTATTGAAACGAATGCATAACTGCCTTTCGCTAAAAAAAAAGGGGGATGCATAACTGCCTTTTCTTTACTAGAAAAGGATAACAATTTACTCCCTCTGTCACATTTGAACTCAATTTCTACAATTGATTTATTGTGTTTCTTTCTTATCTTTGACCAATGATTCTATTACCAGAAAGAAGTAAAATGCTTGCCTCATGATCACAAGCAACAGGTTATGGCTATGCCAGGAGTCTCCTTCAAATATCAATACGTCAAAGCAAGAACTATTTAAGAGCAATTGATAAACATGTACTTGCAATTGTAAGGCACACAACACATTAAAAATGACGTTTTGTGTTTCCTTATTTTCCTTTTAACTAATTGCAGTTTGCTTGAAGCACAGGCAACAAAACTGGCCAGGACGTACAGAGCAGGACGGAAACGGATGCCAACCAAATCAAGTTTGGCGGCAAAGGGAATATCGAATGGAGACAAAAGTCGTAACGTCCAATGCCCGATCTAACAAAATTAAGATGGGAAGTTGGGAAGATGGACCGTAATCAAATTTATTGTGAGGGAATAAAAAAGACAGATCACATTTGGAAACTCCGAACAACATGCCTGCTATCTCAGTTATCAGCGGCACGCCTATTATCGGACATGGGTATACACATACCCGGTGATTTTCTTAGATGAATCGAAGTTGGCTGTACACATGTATATGCACTTATATTTGAGCCAGATGACAGATCCGAGTGATAATAGCCTGACAAAGCTCCGTTTCGATCGGCGGGAAGGGGCAGGCAAACCGACCTTCGGCGTGGGGAATGATGCGGCAACAGGGCGCCGCCGCCACGAAAGGAAGGCCAGCAAACACAGAGGCGCAAAGAAAGGGTCAACGGAGAACGAAGAAGATGAGAGAAGGGTTCACCTGCAGCGGATCGATCAGCTCGTCCGCGCTGGATCCGGGGTCGGATGCGAGAGATGGTCTGCAGCTTTGGGAAAGGAGGGGAACGGGGCGGAGCACCGATTCCTTGATTTGCTTCCTTCCCTCCTTTTCTTGCGTGTATTTTTCTTCGAACACTTTCTTGCCGGCTTCTCGAAGGAAACGAACTTCTAGGCGCGCGTGGGGAGTGGGGCCAGCGCCACGTGCACAACGCGTGGCCTTCGGGAGAACCGGAGAAGTAACACAGCAGCACAGGAGAAGCAACTGTTGGCGAACAGTGCACTACGTACTGAAATTTGGGTATATATTTATTTGGATTCGATAATTTCATACTTAGAGTCTATTTAGCAAAACTTTTCTATTTTTTATACCAATTTATGATACTATTTATACATTGTAAATATAATAAACATATTGTTCATATAAATTATTTTTATCCAAATTGAATAACTCACATTTCTAAAAAAATTCCAGGTTTACCACACTGCAGCTGCTGTAGCTGCAATACCATAAGCCAACATTGGTGTGAGCTCAGCCAAATGGGGCTAAGCTGCTTCATCTATTCTAAAATAAATGTTGTTTTTGACTTTTTATATTATTATCTTATATTAAAAAATTGTGAAAGTGTAAAAATAAACAAAGCATACACAAATTATTTCTAATAATAAACCATTTTAAAAGAAAATAAATAGTATTTTCACAAACAATTATGCGAATATCAAATATGATTTGTTAAAATTAAAAAAAGACTTATTTAAGATGAAGTGATTACATGTTATCCACTCGGATGTTATCTACGTGGTATTCAATAAATTCTTAAATTGTCGAATTCTCTATGAAATAGCTCTAAATCATCGATTCTTTCGTAAAGAAAGGTTGACTGTTAAAGGACCTTTCTGAAAACTAACACAAACTTGTAGCGGAAATTAAAACTGTTAAATTCGAAACTTTCGGTTTGTAAAACCGGGACTTTCGATTTTGTGGATAGCACAGTAAGTAAACGTCTAAACCGGAACGTCTGGTTTATTATATCAGAACTTCTAGTTTTCTCGGGACAGAGAGATATACCTGAACAAGAGATTTCTCGAGAAACTTGCAAAGCACCCCTAAAAGAGTACAATGAACAAGATAGCTACTTTATTCACAGAGAATCAAGGGTTAGTCACAAGCACAACTTAATGAAACAAGAAATGCAAATCAAAGCAAAGACACGAGAAATTGTTTCACCGACGTTCAACGACTTGCTTCAAAGTCATCTATGTCTCCGTTGAGGAAGCTTGGGCTGCTCACAAGGTCAACTCCAAGTCAGGTGTCTTTGAACCACTTCCCTTAAATCACTATCTTACTTCTTCCATTGCGGAGGCGAAGCGGGCCTTCACAAACTTTTCCGTGGCACACCACAAGCTTGGTGGCTCACCGAGCGACGCCTAGCCGTCTAAAAAGCTTCACCTCCAAGAGTAACAAATGCTCACGGATTTGCATCTCAATGCTCAAGTGCTCAATAGATGGGAGTGCTCAAATGTGCTCTCAAAAAGCAATCTCTCAACCCAACACTTACGATTTCTCACAAATTACACAAGCCTAACAAAGAGGGGTTGGGGAGAGCTCTAGAATGCTTTGGCTCAGTTATAGACATGGGCAACACCAGCTTCAACCACTAAGGGGAGAGAGGAGGTATTTAAACCACTCCCTCAAAAACTAGCCGTTGGGGCTGAAACTGGGAAAACTGAAACTTTCGGTTTCAGAAGAAACTAGCCGTTAGACACAACCCAGGGAAAACCAGAAATTCCGATTAACCTAACCGGAACTTCCGGTTTGGGAACTCCAGCAAAGTGCCGGACACTCCAGACGATAAAACCTCGACCACAGAGAGGGCTGCTCGGACACTCCGGTGGAGACTTAGATGATTTTGCTAGAAACTGCCAGAACCGGAACTTTCGGTTTGGAAAACCAAAACTTCTGGTTTTTTTCTGTCTCAGCAAAACTTGTGAAGGTGTATGGCCATTGTGTTTCTTTCTTGTCACTTGGGTGTCCATGAGCACTGAGATTATGTTTTAATCTATGTTGCATCCCTCTTAATAGAGCGGCAACTCAAAAAATAAATAAAAAAGCTATAATGAACACTTGAGCTTTGATTATTAAATTTTGCCACTTCTTCATAAAATTGCTTCTTGAGGATGAGCAACACACGTTTTGCATGAGCTAATCCGTTTTAAGCTAGTAATCTTGGAAACTTTCAATCAATGTGATCAATATCCACTAAATGCTTCTAAGATACTTCTTTTCTTTTTTTCAATAGAATATCGACACTTAGCAGAATATGACTTCTTTAGCTTGAAAGGTCCATCACGATTCAACTCAACTTGTCCTTCTCCGGTACTAAGGTTTTTCGGCGCCAAGACTCCTTCTTGCCCTTCTCTCTTTCCCGGTCCATCACGACACCGTCAAGTTAATCCTTCACCTTCTCACTGACTTGAGTCAAATGTTGCCTTGTATTTTCAATGAATGCTTCTTAAATTCTTTGATGTCAACTTCACAAACCAAGGGCTTTTTGGTTGAGATCTTAAATATAATTCATCACAATTTTTTATCTCATTTTTGCTTAGCACAACCTCTCTTGGCTTCCTTGACATCAACTTCAATCTTTGTAAGTCAAGTAGCTTCACGTAGAGATCTTTAATTTGATTCATCATAAGTCTTGATCTCTCTTTTTGCTTGTCTTTGCTTCTCTTGACTTTCTTGACATCCACTTTTATCATTGCAAGTCAAGTAGCTTCTTGTTAAGACCTTTTGATCGGATCTTCACTTAGAGCACACATATCTCTTGATCTCACTCTTGGCTTGTAACAACTTCACTTTGACTTGGGATCAATGTATTCTTGATTGAAAGAGATATGACAGTCATCATAAATCAAGATATTTTAATACTCTTTTAGGATTAACAACCTGCTCATCAACTCAACAAATAATGTTAGTCCTTTAATCATGTTGTCATTCAATTCACCAAAACTCGTTAAGGGTGTAGATGCACTTTCAATCTTCCCCTTTTTGTTGATTGATGACAAACTTGATTAAAGCTTACAAAAGGTATTCAATAAGCTCAGATTTTAGATTCTAATCAAATAGGCTTTGCTTCCCCTAAAAATATGCATATTGAATTGAATTTAATTTTGGCCTAAAATGCCATTTGCACTTTTAGTGGAAAAAACATGGGAGCTCCCCCTATATGTTAGAATCCGTGGGGTGCACTAAAATATGTGTGGACATGTATTACGTGATGCATATGACAAGATATAATCATAACAAATGAATCAAAAGAAAGGTATATGTGTTGCCTAGGGAAACCAGAACTTCCGATTTTCAAAACCGAAACTTCCGGTTTTTCCAGACTTCACATAGTAAAGCAACAATACACCAAATCAAATATGCATCACACATTAAGCAAATAATAGATTCTTACAACTTTAAAATAAACTAAAGCACACAATGTTCCACACATTACAAATTTTTCTCAAGTCCACGAGATTAAAATGATGAAACAGAGAAGTCTGTTTTGTTTGGGAAAATCAGAACTTTCGGTTTTGAATACCGAAACTTCCGGTTTTGCCTACATTCCAAAACTGATACATAAGGTCGAAATTTGAAAGGGATTCAACTTTAATCAGATTTTCTGCTTCATTTCTCTCCCCCTTTGTCATCTAGCACCAAAAGGGGTCCTTCCACAGCGGCTCACTCAGACTCATCATCATCTTGTTCTTCTATCTCATGTTCCCCTTGAGGTGGTGAAGGAGCGGGTAGAGGCGCAAAGGGTGGCGGAATGAGAGCACCACTTGAACCATAACCAAAAGCCTCACTGAAGCTCGAGTCACCACACCACTCTTGATATGGATTTTGCTCCTCATACCTTGTCATCCTTTCTTCAAAAGTCTCCATCTCAGGTTCTTCTTCTTCCGGTTCAATGGGAGAGCGAGGAATGTTATTTTGTTGGCAAAGCAACTTGACAGCCCTTGTGTCCCTCTTTCTTGCTATCCTCTCCTCGCGGTGTCTCACATCCGCGTCATATTGAGAACAGCAAAGACCAAAGAGCATCCCGAAGAATTTCTTGATAGGAGAGGTGGGCTTGCTACCTTGTTGTCTTCTTCCTCTAGCACCTCTTGGAGGAGAGGGGCGTTGAGAAGCCCCCACATCACCGCTGTCCACAGGAGGATTCTTCAAAGTTGGCTTCATCACACAAAGTAGCCACCGGTGACTCTCTCAATCATATGCATAATATATGGGGCAAATCCACAACTCTTAAGAGGGCTCCTTGATATGGACTTTATCTCTTCCCATATAAAGTCAAATACCGAGAAAGACACACCACTTGGAGAAAGAGCATCAAGAAGGTTCTTTGAATATTGTGAAATGTTGTTGGCATCACCTTCTCTTGGAGCAATGGTCTTTCTAATCATCCGGTTCAAATAAGTGTAGAATGGAAGCAAACCGATCGTGGTGCCAAGATTTCTCTCATTTCTAGCATACATGTATCTCATGCGGTTTGTTGGGAGAGGATTTGAGTAGTGCAACCTCACCCTATTTGCATTCAAGCGCCCAAAGCCAAGGAGACGGGCAAATTGAGCATAAGTCACTTCATACCAATGCCCTTCTGTCATCCAATATAACTTCCTCACTTCCTCATGCTCCTCAACATAGAGCGTGGCATAGAACTGAGCAATCACCTCATTGTTCCAATCCTTCTGAAAGCTCATGACTCCTCTAACATTCTTTCTCTCACATGCATGAATGACCTCGTTGAAGATACTGTCATTTTTGCTTGTCATGTATGCAAAATCAATCCATTGAGCCCTTGCCACTAGATGGTTTTTTGAAAGGATCACAGATTCATAATAATCTTGTTGAAACTATGTATGAAATCTGTAATCTGATGCTTCCCTTAGAACCTCTCTTGGATTCTTGATTCTCAACTCTCTCACAAGCTCCGTTTTTCCTTTGTAGCTCATCCGGTTCCTCCATCCTGGGTTGGTAGGAGCTTGCATCCTCAATACTCCATAATCAACCCCTCCATGCACAGCAATCTCATCAACATCAAATTCTTCTGGTTCAGGCTCATGTGCTATCTCAGAACTTCCCGCTCCAGTTCTAGAGCCACTTTGCCTATGGCTCATCCTAGGAGCAACCAGAGGCACGTACTCTTCTTCCTCATCATCGTCACTAGAGTTAGTCTCCACATAGATATCACCTCTGTCTGAGGTTGACCTTCTAGCAAGCCTTTTTCTCCTTCTCTCGTATTGATGTGTTGCTTGAGAACTTCCACCAAACTCGCCTTCATGCCTAGCCTTAGTCCTCCTTTCGTCGCCACCGCTTGACATGATGCTGTTCCATTGTACAAGATAGACAAAGAAGTACTTACGAAAAAGACAAAAGGAGATTTGATGACAATTAGAGGTGAAAAGATGAGTTCTGTTTTTCTCTAAAAACCGGAACTTCCGGTTTGACAAACCGGAATTTCTGGTTTTCATAAAGAAAACTAGCGCTCATACTTTCACCGAAAATTGTACTAGAGTGATCTAAGGCCTTAAGGACATGATAAAGGATACTAAGTTTCAAAACAATTTGACAAATAAAATAATTTAGGTTTTCTCTGTCAAAATCGGAACTTCTGGTTTTAGAAACCGGAACTTCCGGTTATCACGGAGAAAACCTAGTTTATGAAATACATTGATTTAGCCTACGAAACTTAGTGAAACTTGAGGCATTGCTTCATTGTACATCTAGGAGACAATGTGCCAAAGGAATTTCAAATCCACCAAGGTACTTGAGAGATCGAAGATGAAGAACAAAAAGTACCTTAGGGTGATGTAGAGATGAAATCGGAGGGCAAATCGGAATCTCCGATTTTGGGAGAGTTGATTCCACCCAAAATCCGAAGATTTGCACGGTTGATTCTCGAGATCTCCAAGAGAGAGGAGACTTTGAGGTTTTGAGGGTGTTCTTGAGTGAGAGAAATGAATAGAGGTGAATGAAGGGTGGTTCTGGACGGCTGAGGTTAAAAACGCAGAAACCGGAACTTCCGGTTTTTGCAGGAAGTTGAAATGTTGCTGATTTGTGAGGAAACTTGATTATTTAGCGATGAAAACTCTTTCCTCATATGATTTGAAGGATATTGAAGATATATGAGCCACTGAAAAGGAAATATGGACTTATGGACTTGAGAGTGTTTCACCACTTGTGATTAGCCAACAATCGACCAATGAGAACAGTAATCACAAGCACATCAACATGATCACAAAGGTCAAAAGATTCAAATGTTTTTGATAAAACACACAGAGGCAATAAGGAGTTTTTTTTTAAAAAAAAAATCTATCCTATGCCACAAAGAGTATGGAATAGCCTAAGCCACACATAGCAAGTCAAATTCCTACACATGAGTTCTATATGCCATGGATATGTCTATAAAGGTCATTAGGACAAACCTTTTCCTTTTAGTGAACAAAAATCTTCATCAATGGAGAGATAGGGATTTTCTAGCTTGATGTTGATCAATTCAAATTGGACAAAATACCATATTTGTCATTTCATCTATGCACTTTCAATGATGGTAGTTTATACTTTTGATCAAGCTAGAAGTGTATTTTAATATTCATTAATGGGTCACTAAGATAAATAGCCTCAAATGGTTAGTAATATGTTTCCTGCCCAAACCGGAACTTCCGGTTTTGGCAGACAAGGGAAATATCAAAATAAAACCAAAAAGACTGAGTTAGAAGGTTTACTCATTTTTACAAGACTCATCTTGAGGCACTAATTTCATGAGAAACAAATTCACCATAATTGAAACTAATTTGTTTCTAAAATCACTCAAGAAAACACATTAGTTTCATTTGACTTCAGAGATAGAATATACTCCCCCTTAAAGTGTGCATCAAATTTTTGAATAATTTTTCATATACATAATAATAAATTAATATACTAGAGGAATTTATTCTATATCTCAGTCAAGGCAAGAATAAGTATATTTATTATTGAAAGCATGCTAGGAGAAATACTCACAATCACATATATGTGTGTATATTTCCTTCGTCATGTTGGAATTTTGATTCTTGAGGTGAATATCCAATCATTAGATTACTTTATGCCCATGTATCACTTCAAACACTTGTTATCTTTTTTTTCAATTTAATTCTTGACTTTTGAATTTTCTGCAAAAACCGAAATTTCCAGTTTCACAAACCGAAACTTTCAGTTTCTCAGACTCTGTAAGCTTCAAGAATCTTTTGAGAAAACTTTCTTTAGCTTATTAATGCCTTCTTTATGATTCATGTACAAGCCTTAGGTACCTGAAAAATTTAGCAAGAAGGGATTCTCCAAAGGAGATATTAAATTCGACTCTTATGTTAGGCTTGCATCAATTTATATCATTATCTAGAATCTCTTTTGTCATTGATAAAGTTATATTTGAATGAGAGAGATACAAGAAGACATTTGAGTGATACTTGTTGCCGAATGCAATAGATGTAGTTGTTGCATCATAGGACTTCAAGCTTGGCCAAATACATGAAAGTGTATTGAACTAACCAAGGCATGACATCATTGCACTCCTAAGACCTGTGGACAAAATCATGTATATCTTGGCACCCAAATCTTGTTGGGTCCTTGAGAGTTAGTTTCACAAAATTTTGGCTTCCAAATTGACCTTGTACCAGCAATGGGTGAATAATCACCTTAACCGCACAAGTGTCATTGTTGGCCTTCATAGATAATGAACTACTCAACTTAGAATTTGAAGCAAAAGCCATAGGACAATCCTTACTAATGTGTCCTTTGTTTCTACAAGTGTAGCAAATTCTATGCTTGTATTTTCTTGTAGACGACGTTCCTTGCTTCTTCTTCTTTTTTGCGATGCCCATGTATCTCTTGAAAGCATTGGAGAAGCCTTCATTCAATTTTGCTGGAGGCTGCAGCTTTTCTGCTGAAACCGGAACTTCCGGTTTGGTAAACCGAAGCTTCCGATTTGTGCAGTTTTCCACCATCCTGATTTCTTTAGGGCACGAGACAATCTTGTGTCCCTTTTCTTTGCATCCAAAGCACCTCCTCTGAGATAATCTTCTTTGTCTTCTAGAGAGAGTTGCTTGGTCATTTTTCTTCATAGGACACTTTGATGCAATATTTCTCTCTTGAGAGCTACTTGAGCACTTGATATTGGTCTTCATCTTGTATATTTGTTTGTTGCCCTTGATATAATACTTGTGTTCGTTCTTTCTATAATTCTTGACACATGTGGCGATTGATCCCTTCTCAAGCTTCTTCACCATGTTGTCACGGTTATCTTGAGATGGTTACACACGGTCTTTTCTCTTCAAAGAACCAACATCCATCTTGAGCTTCTTGATTTCTCTCTTGAGAACATCATTTTCACTTGCAATGAAGTCATCACAAGTTTCTACAATAATTTGCTCATCACAAGATGGCTTTGCTTGAGAGCAACAATTGTTAGCATAAAATAAATCAAATGATTTTTTAGAGCAAGAATATTTAGACACTATGGGTTGGTAGGATGTTACCGTAGTTAACACAACCTCATGAGCGACATTTAAAGTGATGTGTGATTCTACAATACTCTCATTGGAGCACAAAAGCTCAATATGATCATTTTGTAAAACCACATGCTTCTTGCTAAGCTCTTCTAGTTGAGCCTTGAGATCTTGATTTTCTTTCTCTAGTTGCGCTATATAAGAATTAGAGTTAGAAGCACAAGCATATTTATTATCAAGATTTTTAACCAAGGATACACTTGACTCCTTCCTCAAATTATCATTATTGACAATAAGTTTAGAATTACTCATTGTCGTGAGGCAAAAGGAGTCTTCATCATTTGAAGACATACTCCTTGGTGATATGGACTCTTCGCTTGGCCTGAAATGATAACAATCATCAAATTGAAAGTTAAATGAAGGCTTACTGATTCTGCCCAAACCGGAACTTCTGGTTTCAAAAACCAGAATTTCCGGTTTTTGCAGAGTGGTCGGAAGATCCACAACTTCTTGATCTTGCGTGTGTTCCACTTTAGCTTCTTCACAGGAGCTTTTTGAAATTGAGGCATTGATGTCTTCATCATTTGAGAGTTGAGCCTTACAATCATCCTTTTCACCATAGGCTTCTTTTAGAGCCACCCAAAGAAGGTGAGCATCTTCAATGTAACCGTGCTCCTTGATAAGCATATCCTCAATATCTGTACTCAAAGCACTATTTATAGCACACATGGCCTGAGCATTGCGTTGAGAGAGTATTACTTCCTCTTGGGTTAAGTTTTTTAAGTCATCATAGTCAAAATCAACGGGAAGAATACTTGCATCCAAAATGTTCAACAAGAAAGGATCTATAGCTTTAAATACATTGAGCATATAAGAGCACCATAATTTAGAATTGCAAGAATTTAACACTATTTCTTCAAGATCACCTCCCATTGACATCTTTTCTCATGGCGGTTAAGCTTGGATGTGAGTCCTTGCTCTGATACCAATTGAAAGAACCTAGATATCGCCTAGAGGGGGGTGAATAGACGTTCCTGAAAATTAACACAAACTTGCAGTGGAAATTAAAACTGTCAAATCCGGAACTTCAGTTTTGTCTGGATAGCACAGTAAGGAAACGCCTAAACCGGAACGTCCATTTTATGATACCGAAACTTCTGGTTTTCTCGAGACAGAGAAATAAACCTGAACTTTGAGAGATTTCTCGAGAAACTTGCAAAGCACCCCTAAAAGAGTACAAGGAACAAGATAGCTACTTGATTCACAGAGAATCAAGGGTTAGTCACAAGCACAACTTAATGAAACAAGAAATGCAAATCAAAGCAAGGACACGAGAAATTGTTTCACCGAAGTTCAACGACTTGCTCCCAAGTCATCTACGTCTCCGTTTAGGAAGTTTGAGCTGCTCACAAGGCCAACTCCAAGCTGTGTCTCTTTCAACCACTTCCCTCAAATCACTATCTTGCTTCTTCCATTGCAGAGGCGAAGCGGGCCTTCACAAACTTTCCCGTGGCACACCACAAGCTTGGTGGCTCACCGAGCGACGCCTAGCCGTCTAGGAAGCTTCACCTCCAAGAGTAACAAATGCTCACGGATTTGCAACGCAATGCTCAAGTGCTCAATGGATGGGAGTGCTCAAATGTACTCTCAAAAAGCAATCTCTCAACCCAACACTTATGATTTCTCACAAATCACACAAGCCTCACAAAAAGGAGTTGGGGAGAGCTCTAGAATGCTTTGGCTCAGTTATAGACGTGGGCAACACCAGCTTCAACCACTAAGGGGAGAGGGGAGGTATTTAAACCACTCCCTCAAAAACTAGCCGTTGGGGCTGAAACTGGGAAAACTGAAACTTTCGGGTTTCAGAAGAAACTAGCCGTTAGACACAACCCAGGGAAAACCAGAACTTCTGATTAACCTAACCGGAACTTCCGGTTTGAGAACTCCGACAAAGTGCCGGACACTCCGGACGATAAAACCTCGACCACAGAGAGGGCTGCTCGGACACTCCGAGCAAGTGTCGGACACTCCGGTGGAGACTTAGCTGATTTTGCTAGAAACTGCCAGAACCGGAACTTCTGGTTTGAAAAACCGGAACTTTCGGTTTTTTCTGTCTCAGCAAAACTTGTGAAGGTGTATGGCCATTGTGTTTCTCTCTTCTCACTTGGGTGTCCATGATCATTGAGATTATGTTTTAATCTATGTTGCATCCCTCTTAATAGAGCGGCAAACCTATACTCAAGAAATAAATAAAAAAGCTATAATGAACACTTGAGCTTCGATTCTTGAATCTTGCCACTTCTTCATAAAATTGCTTCTTGAGGATGAGCAACACACGTTTTGCTTGAGCTAATCCGTTTTGAGCTAGTAATCTTGAAAACTTTCAATCCATGTGATCAATATCCACTAAATGCTTTCAAGATACTTCTTTTCTTCTTTTTCAATAGAATATCGACACTTAGCAAAATATGACTCCTTGTAGCTTGAAAGGTTCATCACGACTCAACTCAACTTGTCCTTCTTCGGTACTAAGGTTTTTCGGCGCCAAGACTCCTTCTTGCCCTTCTCTCTTTCCCGGTCCATCATGACACCGTCAAGTTAATCCTTCACCTTCTCACTAACTTAAGTCAAATGTTGCCTTGTATCTTCAATGAATGCTTCTTGAATTCTTTGATGTCAACTTCACAAACCAAGGGCCTTTTGATTGAGATCTTAAATATAATCCATCATAATTCTTGATCTCATTTTTGCTTAGCACAACCTCTCTTGGCTTCCTTGACATCAACTTCAATCTTTGCAAGACAAGTAGCTTTTTGTAGAGATCTTTAATTTGATTCGTCATAAGTCTTAATCTC
>BCLF01000260.1:0-10326 GCA_001602275.1 Zoysia japonica
GCCTGATTTGATGATAACCGGCAGCCAGATCCGAGGTTGAGAACCAACTGGCATTGCCCAACTCATCCATCAATTCATCAAAAACAGAGATGGGGAACTTGCTCTTAAGAGTCAAGGCATTGAGGTACCTATAATCAACACACATGCGGTAGGAGCCATTCTTCTTCTTGACCAGCAGCACTGGAGAAGAGAAAGCGCTAGAATTCGGCTGGATAAGCCCAGCAGTCAACAACTCCTGCACTTACTGTTCAATTTCAGACTTAAGAGCAAGGGGATAACAATAAGTCCGCACATTCACAGGACGAGCACCCGGAACCAAAGGGATAGCATGATCACAGGAACGGACAGGGGGTAAAGACTGAGGAGTTGCAAAGACATGCTGAAAAGTATCAAGCAAAGCAGCTATCTTACGTGGTAAGGTTGAGTGCTCATCAGCAGTAGGAGATGCTTCTGCAACAGGTAGCATTTGGAGAAGCAATAGCTTAGGACCAGAAGCCTGTACTCCATGAACAACAACTGTAGAACCACGATGAGGAATGGCCATCCACTTCTGGCCCCAATGAGCCTTCATAGGGCTATGAACTTCAAGCCAATCCATACCAATCACAAGATCAAAGGACTGTAATGGTAAAATACGCAAGGGACCAGTAAATTGCTGAGTGTCCAATGTCCACAAAGCAAAAGGAATAACTGAAGAACACTGTAATAACCCCCCATTAGCAGCTTGGACAGAGAGAGGCTGAGGTAAAGCCACTGAAGAGGACAACTGATCAGAAATATGTTGCGCCAGAAAAGTATGAGAACTCCCTGAATCAATGAGGACCAGTAAGTCAAGGCCCTGGATGGAGCCTTTCATTCTCATTGTTCTAGGAGACAGAGTGCCTGTAAGAGCATCAACTGATAGAGTGCAAAACAAGTGAGTGTCACAATGAACTGATGCAGTTTTAGGAGTTTCAAGTAGATTGAATAACTCAAACAGATCAGTTAAAGCATGGAGCTGGATAGTATCAGGGCACTTATGGCTGCGAGACCAGGGACCAGCACATTTGTGGCAGAGGCCCTTAGCATGCCGATAAGATTTCAGTGCAGCCAATTTGCCAGCTAAAGTCTGAGCAGCATTAGTTACCTTACGTTCATCAACTGATACCGGATTCAGAGTTAACTCTTGCTTAGGCGGCAACGGCAACGGCAATGGACCCCGAGAATCTGGCCTAGCAGAAGACAACAGCTCTGGCTGAGGAGGCAAATGGTGACGAGCAGGCTCTGTCACTTCATCCTGAAGCAAAGCCAAACTGCACACTTTATCCAGGTAACAAGGATGCTGCACCAGAATGCTAGCACGAATATCATCTTTCAAACCATCAACAAAGCGCATAGTATAGTAAACAGGATCAGTAGTGGATTCATAGGCTTTCAACTGGTCAATTAGCTCAGAAAACTTAGCAATATAATCAGCCACTGACCCCACTTGCTTGATATGAAACAATTGCCGAATGAGACACTCATGTTGGTTCTCGACCGAAACGGTCCAGCAACAAGCGACACAATTCACACCAATCAGTACTCTTAAGCTGTTGAGCAACAGATTGTAACCAATGAGCTGCCACACCCATGAAATGCGTCATTGCCACTTTAATCCACATAGATGGATCAATGTCATACATATCAAAATAATCTTCACTGTGACTAATCCATGGTTTAGTGTTGTCACCATCAAAAGCCAGCAAATACATCCTAGGTAATCTACCACAAAATTGTGTAGAACTACGACCAGCAGAAGTATGAGACGGACCACCCAACGTATGAGATAACTGGAAGGGATCAGATGATAGTATACCATGGCCTTGAGTCAAATGAGGCAAAAATGAATGAGAACCTCCCGAATCACACGGATCGGCCGATTGACGCGGTCCCTTCGACAGATCCGGTGATAGAGCAGCAGACGGGCGACTGTGAGACGCACTGTGGTTGCCAAGGACACCAAGCTGCTGGGAAGACGAATCCCCAACCTGACGCTCAATCTGGCTCTGAAGCTTCGAGACAGCACCCTTGATGCACTCGACTGACATCTCAATCGATGGCCGCCAGGATTCAAAGGCCGCCGCCGCCGATTTGAGCGCCGCCACACGCGTACCCGCCGCCGCCTCGAAGAGCGTCAAACGTTCGACCATGGAGGACTCGAACGCCAACAGATGAGACCGCAAGTCACCGCTCAACTCGGTGGCCATCGAATCGAACCCTTGAGCGCTCACCGCCGAAGCTCGCTCCAGCGTGGAGAAGTGCGCTTCCCACTTGGCATCGTGCTCCTGGATACGCTTGTCGAGCTCGGCGAGGATGGCCTTGAACTGTGCCTCCAGAGCGAGCTTCACTTAAGGATCCATAGCGCCCAAACGTTTTGCCTGACGAGTGAAGCGCAGTGCGTCTTCCAAGGCCACAGATCGGTGTCTCTGATACCAGGTGTAAGCTACTACTATGATCAGAAGTAATCGGAGATGGGGAAGAGCAAGCTTGAGGAGGAAGAAGCAGAGGAATATGATTAGTATGGAATTTGTTACAATATTCCTTTCTGATCCTTTCAACCTCTCTACCTCTCCTCTTAAGGTGTCACGCAGGACACACGCACATGCGCATCACTTGGGCTGAACCCAATCAAGCCCAAACACATTCGGATTCGGCCTTGTGACCCTTGTACTCTTGCGCGCCACACTGTCAGTCGCGTCCGGCTTCACAGCGGTGCTAACATGAGGTGTGGCAATTGGGCTAACCATGCTGGTACGGTATCATCAAAAGAGTAGTAACACAAATATAGAGTTTGCAAGTATTGACATTTGGCAATCCCTAATGGAATGCGACCTGCAAAGTTGTTCTTATTCAAGTAGAACTCCTGCAACAAAGGTAGGCTGAAACTTTGATTGCTAGGAATCATCCCATTAAGATTGTTTTATGGCAGGTACAAATACTCTAGCATACATAGGGAGTCCACGCTGTGTGGAATCGGGCCAGATAGGCTGCTGTATCCAAGGTTGATGAACCTCAGTGAAGGTGTGTTATTGAATAGATATGCTGGTATATGGCCGCTCAAATAATTGTTTTTCAGATAAATCTTCTGAAGACTGCCAATATTCTGGAGCAACTTTGGTGGAATCTGCTTTTAGAGGCTGTTGTTACTTAGCCTCAAAACCTCAAGCTGTGACAGATTCCCTAACGTACCAGGAATGGCACCGGTGAGTCCGTTTCCATATAGACTCAGATACTTAAGCCTATGTAATCTCCGTGGATCGGTAGGGATGGAACCAGTGAGGCCGGTTATTGTGAGATTGAGCACAGAAAGGAAAGAGAGGTTACCGACATGAGTAGAGGAGATAATTGTCGCCCAATAATGCACACTGATCCCTGTGGGATCACTCTGCTTTTTTATTCCTGTGAACATGCATGATCATAGAATAAGGGAGAGGCTACAACTGAATACACGACGCACGCCGCACCAGCTACATGGCGCATGACTCGTTCCACTAATCAACTCACTAACAGATTCTATTTCTAACAGGCCCACCGTGCATTGGCAGAACCAAGGAGCTGTTGCGATGCGAACTGGGCCTTCTGCTCTTCCGTGCTGTGGATCAACTTGAACTTTGATTCCATGATGCGAAGCTAGTTGTCCGCATCGAGAGGCTCAGTCGTGATGTTGAACGTCGGTGGATGAGTGCCCATAAGAGCTATGTTGCTGATGTTTCTGAAATCCCTGATGATCTCCATATTTAGCATTCTACTGAACCAGAGTCCTGAGCAGTTCAGTCAGAGAGAGGAATCACCTTCTTCGATTAGTTCCTCGTTCTCACGTGCGCGAACCATCCTGTCGAAATCCATACAGTAGGGGTTAAACGCTTTGCCTTCAAAAGCGTATGGGTCTTACAAACTTGTACAGCCATTGAAAGAATTTGAGGATAGAGGTACAAATAAATTCAGACTGGTAATTGAGACCATTGCACGAGTGATAAATTGCTCTACATCACATACGACTTTTCTCTGTCTACTTGTATGCTCTTTTGTTTCTTGATGAACAAATGCAATACCAAATGTGTATGAACTTTGAAATATTGTTCAGATACAAGTATCAGACAACTCCAAACTCAACAAATGGTTGCGGTGGTGTTGACATGTGGGCTGATTTTGGGAGCACTTAAGACGTCTTTTGTCCAGCTGGATACTACTGTCCAACCACGACTAAAAAAATTTTATGCAGCAGTGGGTACTGATCTAATCTTACTTCACATAGTCTACGGAATTTAGAAAATAGAGTTGTTTGATTTAGTCAAGCCTGTTTATTGTTTATTTGTTCTGCAGGCACTATTGTAGACTGGGCTCCACTGCTGAAAAGAGTAAGCATTATAAGCCTGACATGAATGAAACAACCATCGTAGTTACTGTGACATTAGCTG
Organism: Zoysia japonica; assembly: GCA_001602275.1. Classification (NCBI taxonomy): domain Eukaryota; kingdom Viridiplantae; phylum Streptophyta; class Magnoliopsida; order Poales; family Poaceae; genus Zoysia; species Zoysia japonica. The sequence continues at coordinate 4,440 of BCLF01000260.1, forward strand.
AATTTTATTAATTTGCAGAGTGCATAATAAAGGGATCCTGTGATGCAAATGAAGAGAATGAAAATGTCGTCATTCTGGGTGCTTGTTTAGTGGTAAATTCTTATGCTTAATTCACTGGAAGTCAAAACATGAAGAATAAATCAATTTCGTTTGGCTAACTCTTCTTGAACTTAGGTCTCATACTTCACAATGTTATGCAGGCCATATTGTGCCTCCTACTTCTTATCATATACTCCCTCCGTCCCAAAAATAAGTATCTTTTTAGATTTTCAAACATTTACCTTTGACCGTTCGTCTTATTCAAAAAAATTGTGAAAATATTATTTATTTTATTGTGAAATGATTCATTACTAGAAGTACTTTAAGCTTGACTTGTTTATTTTTATATTTTTGTAAATTTTTTGAATAAGACAAGTGTTCAAACGTTGATTTTAAAAAGTTAAAAACGTCACTTATTTTGGGATGAAGGGAGTACAACTGCTCAGGTCAGTTCCTCACTATTCGTGAAAGGAGGAAGGCAAGATCAAGAGAGAATGCCATTGCAGCAGGTGAAGGCACAAGAGGGATGGAAGGCAGCAAAACAGCTTGCTAGGAGGCATATGCATGGCATGCAGAGTCATCTATCTCGCACGTTCTCGCGCAAGAGGTCTTTCCGCAAGCAGGTGGAGTCAGATAATTCTAGCCACAAAGTGCAGGAAGCGCCGTTAATCGGTCATGCCAAGGCACAGGAATAATCAGATTCTGCTGTATTTACAGCTGGGAGAACAAACGAGATAGAAGAGATGCCTTGAGTTTTGTTGATGTAAGTGATGATGGAGAAGTTGTCGCCACAAAAGAGAAGTCTGCACCAAAAGGAAAGCACAGGTCAACCCACACAAAGGTATTCAAGTATACATATGGTGAGATTGAGAAGGAGAAGTTTCGGCAGCAGGACAACAAGAATTTAACCTTCAGTGGGGTGATTGCCATGGTGAAGGATGAGCAGAAGGAGATAACTAGGCCTTTACTGAAGGTTGAGTTCAAGGATCTGACCTTGATGCTTGGGAAGAAGAAGCTGCTAAGGTCTATCACAGGAGAACTTCGTCCTGGCCGTGTCACTGCTGTCATGGGTCCCTCAGGGGCCGTCAAGACCACATTCCTCAATGCTGTCACTGTATGGTTTGGCCCTCCTGGAGAATAACAACCCTGCGTCCAGTATGAGTGTGTGTATTTTGTATTTCTGATGTTGTTCCGATGCCCTGTCTTGTTGGATGGGTTACATATTTGTAGGAGGGGCTGCCCTGATTATTAGAGTTAATGACACTGTAATACTGATAACGTCTATTCCTAATTACATGATCGTACCGTTGGGTGCAACGGCTCCTTTACAGACAGTAACCGCCGAGCTCTTAACCTCCGCATTGAATTTTGCATCGTGTGGTAGTGGGTAGCCGTTCCTGTGGTGTTGTTGCCAGGTGGGCCACGGCCCATCTTTCTCTTCGAGAATTCTGGTTTCGGCCCACATTTATCTGTTTGGGAGGCGAAAATTGAGGTATTGAAATAAGCCCTTGAACATGTCTCCGAGCCCGTGGCTGTGCCGATGCCTTCTCTTCGGGTTCCTTGAGTTCGGGTGGAGTGGATAAGATCAAACTGTACCTTCGCTCTGTCCATCGCTCCTGCGGGTTTGGAGAGGTGTTCATATTACAAGACTTGATGGAGGATTCAATTTTTATCTTTAGTTCTGCCGCCTCGACTCCCGCTTCTAGGTGGTCATAGCTAGTAACCTGCGCAGTGCGCTTTCCCACTGCTAGGGAGTAAAGATTTGGCGACTCTTGGAGTCTCGAAAGATTGCTCCTCGCCTATAAATAAGGGGGTCCTCTTCTTTGATTATCACTTCACTTTCTCGGTAGATTTCGAACTCCTTAGCAGCAACCACCCAAGCATAGCCATGAGCAAGAAGCGCTATGCAAAGAGGCCTCGACCACACATCAAGAGTATTGTAGAGGGTTCTTCTTCATCTGAGGGCCAGGCGCCCTCAGATCCTACCACGCTGACCGAACCGGTGGTTCGCAGTCCTTCTCCAAGGCTGCCCACTATAGAAAAGATCTATGGAGTTCCTCCTGGGGGGTTTCCTGAACTAATGGACGACGAAGACCACGACATCGGGGATCTTGAAGTCGATCCTGACACTTCAAGAGATGCTGAATTTGCTCAGCGTCTTCCTGTTGAGTTGAATTATGGTTTCCAAAGGGTACCAGCCCCGAAGATGTGGTAGTCTTGAGTGTCTGAAGGTGACGAGGAGGACCGGGTGGTCGGGGAGCAAATCCCAGAGCTCTCCCCGCCAGGAATCATTCCTTGATGGCCACCTCGGATGATGACGATGAGGATGCAGATGGCCAGGAAAACTCTGGTCCCTCAGATTCCTCGCCTAACTCTTGCGACCGGAGGGAGGCCGCCACCGGTGGCGACAGAGGAGGAGACGATGGCTCCGCCTTCCCGTAGCCTAAATGTATTTAGGTCTCTTTATTTTTAACTGTAGATTTTATGTCAGCAGGACAGACCTAGTAGTGACATTTGTAATATGTCTTGTTTGCTACTTGTAAAGCTTCCTTCAATCCAAAATATTCAGTGTTCTTGTATTTGAATGCCTTCTGTAACTTGATGGCGTGAACCAATTATCATCGGATATGGAAATATTTGGGTCGATTTTTCCTTTATGTGCTGGGCATAGCAGATGTTAGACCGGTTCCACTCATTGTTAATCCCTTTGGGATTTGGTCCCTTCAGGTGTTCTTGAGCTTCAGGATATCTTTCCACTGTTATGAAGGCATCCCCTTGCGTATGGGAGCACTACGGGCGTTCCAAGCATGTGCGGTTAAGCCTGTTGTGCGTTGGGCACTTCGGGCATTTCAAACATGCTCGGTTGAGCCCTTGTCGTGCGTTGAGCACTTCGGGCATTTTGAAAATGTATAACCGATCCCCTTGAGTGCGGCGAACACTTCGTGTGTTATAGTCTTTATTTAATGAGTCCCTTGTGTACGTTGAGCACTTTGGACATTTCGGACGTGGAACTAAGACCCTTGTGTGCGTTGAGCACTTTGGGCATTTTGGTTTCCTTGATCGGACTAATTGCCTTTCAGGCCTTTAGGTTTCTTTCCTTGAGAAGCTTACCGATTCAAATCTTGGCTTACAAAAAAAGTAAATAAGGAAATGATAGCTGGCTACTTGCCTTGTTGATGAATATAGAAACTCCTTCCAATTTTCTCTGGTGGTGAAGGATCAAACAATTTGGGAAAGGAATCCTCGGCCTTCATATATTTAAGCAGGTAGAACCGGGATGATTTCTCCAGGCCAGCCCTTTCTTAATTCCACATCTTCCATGATTTCTTAACCCTTGACAAATACTTCTGACTCTCAAGAGCTTAATAAGTTTATAGACTTGGAGAAAGTTGGGTATGCAGTCGCTGATGCTACGAAAGGATATTGGAAGAAATGTTCAACCACTGGTAAACGGTTGAATACCTTGATGGTGCGACGCATCCTTCCTGCGTCTCTGTGTTTCCAGATTCTGAAGGTTAAGAAAATTCCTACTGCCAAGCCTTCTGAAATGATTGTCTCTGAGGCCCATTTCCTCTATGGTTTCTGCCTTCCACCACCTTCCTTCTTAGAATCTATCTGCCAATTCTACCGAATTGGGATTATCCATCTAAAGCGTAATGCCATGGCTTCACTGAGCGTTTTTCTCATGCTGTGTGAGTCCTGGCTCGAGATCGAGCTAGATCTAGACCTTTGGAGATATTTCCATGTGATCTGCAGGTACTCTAGGCAAATGATGGCACATTCCATTGGGTTCCATCTGAGGGACCCAAAGGCATACATCCCTGTGAAAATCCGCCAGAGCTGGAAGACATATGACAGTAAATGGTTTTTTGTGCCATCTTGCAGACATCCTTGCCTCTGGTTGGTTGATTCCATTCCTGAGATCGGGGAAGATCTAAAGTCTCCTCCTGAAATGACACCTCGCCTTCAAAAGCTGGTGAAAGCAGTGTCTGCATTGAGTCAGAAGGGACTCCGAGCAGAGATAATTGTCGAGGAGTTCTGTAGACGACGCCTTATTCCTTTGGCAAAAAGGTAATTTCGGGCCTTTGAATACTCCGGGTTCAATGACAGAGACCAGACTTCTCCTGAAGGTAACTTCTGGTATATGATCAACCCAATCTTTCCTTGACTCATTTGTATTGACATGATCTGGTTACAGAGGTTTTTGAAGAAGAGTTGGCTAAGAGGCTTCATGAAATTTTGGCAGCAAGATTGTAGAAAAACCTGAAGGCTTGCTGGCACCATATGATTTCTCAAACCTTCCCCCTAAGGTAAACTTGCTTCGAATATCGTCCTTGCAACTTGAATCGAATTTAACGAGCTTCTTTAAGTAGGAAGCATTAGTATTCACTTGTGATTCCGGACTAGAAGGCTTCACTCTCTAACTCTTCGGGTGGTCGAACACCGTCTTTGTTAGTTGGAAGCGTGGGTGCCATGTGGCATGATCTGGACAGGGTCATGGAGTTTTGTAGATCCTGGGTCTTATAAAATTTCCTTACTATTCTTGGTGTATATTCGACTAGGCTTCTGACCTTTTCTGTTTTACAGTGACCTGGACTTGGGCTTGTTTTCTGCTTTGGTTGTTTGGTCTATTTCGAATAGATAGAACTATGCTGATCAAAGGTTTGTTAATTAGAGGAAAAATACATAAAATCCCGTCTATTCTTTTGCGTTATAGTACCGCTATTCTTTTTTGTATAATAAAGTGTTCCTCTGTGTATTTATGAAAATGTTAAATTTTAAAATAAAATTTTAAATTATATATCCCTGTCATTATAAAAAAAGGTTAGGCTGAGTACTCTTCTAAATATTTGTGAATTATTCATTATGTAAAAATTACTTACAATAGTTAAATAAATAATGCAATTAATTGAAAATGTTATAAATAAAAAATGGTATGATAAGAATAAAGCAAGGCATCTACATATACAGTGAACTGAAAATTAGAAAATGGTATTGTAAGAATGAAGTGACATTTCATCTAAAACAATATTAAATATAATTGAATTTTTGATCTGCTAGGATTGCGTGGGAACACAGCTGTGAAGGACTAAGTACTGTGCATATAAAACTCACCTTGGCATCCTTCTTTGACGTGGGTGAAGCTGTGCATATCTCCTGTATCCAGCTTTACGTCGACAACCTCAGCGACATTGGCAAGGTATGCTCTCGAAGGATTGTACTTGTGATTGCACAAGACGCTGAAGGACTTGTTCGGGGAACAGCGCTTGCCGATGCCAAACGGGTAAGGAATGCTTATGTTGCCGTACATGGTTGGGCAACCAGGTGGCACCGTTTCTGGTGCAGTGCAAGCGATGGCCGCACTTGAGCGCACAAGGGTGGGGCAAAGAAAAAGAAGAAGACGAAGCCATGTCACTTGCAGTTGTGTCATAGCATTGAGGTCCCTCATTGCAGTGTGTAGACAAGAATGGGGATGTATCACTCAGGCAGGCAAATGAGCTAGGCTTATTTCCGGTGCTTCATAGGCGCCTACCTCGCTCTAATTTATAGCATCGGATATCGATTGTCACAATGATATCACTCTTTTCTCCGATCGCTTTCAACTAATGGCATGACATGCATAACTAATCTAGCTATCGTAATCATTCTGGTCAATGCTTTGGTCTTCTGCTATGTAACACATTTCCCTTTAGACAAAGTCACAACTGGAGAATATTTGTGGAGGAGGTTGATGGAGTTTCCATTCATATGGTCCTCTTCTAGTTACTGATTTAAGAAGGCGGAGTTCGAGCATGGTACTAGATCGCTTTTCCCGTTGGCTGGGTTTGGGGGGGGGGGGGGGGGGGGG
>BCLF01000260.1:10596-39659 GCA_001602275.1 Zoysia japonica
GGGGGAGGGGAGGAGGCTGCTGCTCACGTTGGCCCAGGCCTAATAAGCCTCTCAAATGCATAGCAAATAGTCCATCCATACTTAAATCTTTGTCCCTATTTGTTTTATTCAAAAAAATACGGCAAATACTCCATCAATCTTTAAATTGTTGTCCCTATTTGTTTTATTCAAAAAGTGTGGCAAATTTTACACATTTGAACTATTTTTTATAATATTTTTTTATCATTAAAATTATTTGAGACAACTTAAAATTTTACACACTTGAAATATTTTTTTGAATAAAAAGAGTGGTGAAAAATGAGGTTAAAAGTCAACGGCGAACGAAGCGCATATAATAAAGAAAAACTTAATTTCCTTATAAGTAGGTCAGGTTTTCCTTAGGATGCATGCAATTGAATCATGATAGGAGGAACTTCACTTTTTCGATCAACAAAGTAAAGAAACTGTGTTAAATAAAACCAAGCTTTTGATGGTTTGTTAGCTTACTATTAGTAGAAAGTCAAAAGTTTGTCACATCAATGAATGTTTATCCTGCTTCTTCAACCGAAAGTTGTGTGCGGCGTAGGTTCCCTTCCGATCCATTTGTGTTCGTACATATGTAACCAAAATTTATATGCTGATGATTTTTTTTGCAGGCAATAATTTCATTGCATGATGCATTGGCACAAAATCTTTCTATTGCAGTAGTAGTGAGTGCATGACAAACTTTAACTACAAAGAACATGTATATGGGGTTAGATATGGACTGTGCAGACAATTAAGTCTTAATTTTGTTGAGTATTTTGTAATGATTATGAGGTGATTCTTTTCATGCACAATGGACTAGGTGCATGGTACTTTTTTGGCAAATAACATAATAAATCCACGTTGGGTATACAAAACCACAAGTTGGACCAATAAATTTGATTATCAAATGTTTGTTTGATCTTTAGATTATGTTGGCCTTGCACCGTATTATAGATTAGAAATGTAATTTGGATATTTTCTTATGCTTAGAATAAGAAAATATATAGTAACTTAATTGCGTTTAGTGGCCCACTTTCCACCTATCACAGAAACTAGCATCTCTCTGATGGTTTGCTATTAAGTTCAAATGACCCAAGAATTTGAGCTGCCAAAGAGAGCAAAATTTTCTCCCACAAAAATTTACAAAAATATAAGATGCTATGGTACCACTTGTGGGTGGCATTAACGGATTACACTGCAGCATTTAACATCAACCTGTAGCACCACTTTTTGAGTCAACCTATAGCATTACTTTTTGAGTGAACGTATAGCACTACTTTTTGAGTCATGCGCAGCTATATTCATACTACGGATTACATGATGTTGCCTCCCTAATTATTGCACGCTCCTTTATTAGCACGTTGTTTATCACTTATCACTCTCATCGGCGGCTGCTTTCGCTACTTTCCAGTTTTCCCGTTCCATTCTAATTTTCCGTCCTGGCTACCTTTTTGTCGGCTGTTAAATAACGACAGTTTAGCTAAGCTGCTTCGACCGAAGCATGATGGTAGGTTCCTTCCATTCTGTGCACGTTCATATGCAACTAAAAGTTCTAGGTTGACGGAATTGATCTCTTTTTTCAAAAAGGGAACATGTACTAATATACCAGCCTCTATATCGATGGATGCATGTAGCTGTCAGTTATTACAAATCAGATTCTTAACATTTCCCCAAGTCGTTAAATTAGATAAAAGATATATAGTCTACTCCTAAGACAGTCTCAATGGTGGTTTATATCTCTATTAAATGACTCCACTTAAGCAAAATGATGACATGGCACCTTAATTAATGAGGAAAGAGACAGAAAATAGAGGAAACCATTTCTTCGTAGAGAAACCATGTCTACTCTTGCCCGAAGGTAGGAAGAAACCACAAATATAGCATTGGGAAGAAACCACCAATTTCTATGTGATGGGGCCTGCATGCATCTACTTATTCTTGAATAAGAAAAATGGTATTTGGAAGAAGAAAATGTTGAGAGAGAGAGAAAAAAAGAATAATATTTATTACGTGAAGACACTTGCATTGTGTGAAGTAGTTTCTATAAGTGATTTGTTGCTGATGTGGCTATTATAGAAACTGTGTATAGTTTCAAGCATTGGGACTGCCCTAAAACACCACCCGTTGGAAGCCAATATTTGCATCATAGCGGTTTCAACAACACAGCATGCCTTCTTTATGTTTGGTCTGTCTTCCTCCTTTCCTAGTAGTGACTAGAAATGAATCCAATATGCTCCTCTGAAGAGTGCCTGTTAAAGACTAGTATATCACTATGGCTTAACCAAATTACCCAACTAATACCACATGCCCCCTACCAAAAGTTGATACATTATCTTTTTTTCTACCTCATGTATCCATCCATGAAACATATGATGCGCATTTAAAGGAGGGGGTTTATTAAAAGTGACTTGTATAATTCTCCAAATCAATTTAGCACTAGGGCAATCAAAAAAGAGGCGTTCTATTGTTTCATTGGTGTCGAAAAATAATATTTTACTCTCCCTTTCCATTTTCTTTGGTTAGGGTCACTTATTTGATCAAGTACCACAAAATGATCTTTATTTTCTTGGGCAATTTTGTCACACTCGATTTTAAGGATAAACCAAGTGACAAAAGTGGTATCAGAGCCGTGTTGACCATAGGATGCGAGCTTAGAATAGAATGGATGCCTAGGATCTTAATTTCAAAACTATGTGCCAAAAGTTTTGTAAAATTTCATTTTACTCTGCATCTTAAGTCTATTTACATTTTTCTAATACATGTTCTTTTAAAATTATAGATGGCAAGAACAAGGTACACAGCAAGGAAGCAGACCGGACAAAGAGGAAGGCCACTAGGACCATTGGTAAGAAGGTTTGCAAGGAGATCGACCCCAACCCCGCTGCCAACCGTACTCGAAGATGTACCGAAAGTCCAGCCAAGGCACGAAACTAGGGTGCTCAGTGACTCCGACGAAGAACAACCTTATGAGAAGGACATCCACACAGTGTGCGAGCATTTGGTGCAAGCAACACCCCAAGAACCAGCAGCATCTCAAGAGCCGATGGATCTAGAAGAATCAGAGCCAGAAGAGGAGCCAATGGAACTAGAAGGGTAAGAGCCTGAGGAGGAACCGCAAAAGGAAGACTACATCAGGTCTCCGCCCAGGGTGCAAGAAGAACCAAAAGATAGAAGACCATGGCACCACATGCCTCAAAAGTTCTGTAGTAGTGGACAGCTTGGAGGAGTTGCCACAGAGCAACTAAGAGCATTGCTAGATGAGATTGGCCTGGATACCGTGCTCTCATTCACTCACCAGGTCATTCCAAAGCCAGAACGGGATAAGTGGACGGTGGAATTGATGATCTATGACGGCAACCAAGAGTACAGCTACCACCACACCCCAGTTCCCAGGATCAGGGAAGCACAAGCAGTTGCTGACGCCGCTATGAGACCCGCCTTTTCAGAAAGGAGTGTCTATGTGCCACTAGTTTCCTGGACCGGTAGTTAGTACGCACATTAAGAATGAAGTGATATTTATTACACGTACTAGTACAACGTACTACAAAACCTAGTATGGTCCGACAAACACGTCTATATTACAAACATAAGTCGACGCAGCGATTTTAATCAAACACAACATTCCTAGGAGACTAACAACACGCCACAGGCAAACTTAAGCAAAGGGCGAGACTTCTACTCTTCACAGTCAGCATCATCCTCGTCATCTTCATCTTCTGAGCAAAACAACAGCAAAGGGAGGGGTGAGTACAAAGGTACTCAGCAAGTCCTAACAGTAGATAGGAGGGGATTTGCCATAGCGAAGCAAGGAAAGGTTTATGGTTCATATTTTGTGGAAAGCAAATTATTACACTAGGCTTCCTAACAGAACGAGAGTTTTTAATTAGGAGAGGGAAACATTGTAGTTATATTTTAGTAGGGTAGACCTGGGGAAGGTTTTCACTTCTTCCCACAGTTCCTCAAGTTTTAAATCGGGCACTAGTATGCTTCCATACCGGCCCTAGGCACACAGCCAACACATTTCCAAAACACAGGTAACTACACCCACCCACACATCAAGGCAATATAGAAAATCTATTCGTAGGGTACCCGAACTATAGCATGCCAATACCGTGACAACGGCCTATCCGGAAGGATTTTACACTCTGCAGAGGTTGTACACTGTACCCATAGGTTACGCTACTCTTGATCAACAGACTTGCGTAACGCCTATCCCACAACCACATAGGTTTTCACAGGTTCCACCCAAGACGCATCTAGGGGCTATCCATCGGGGTTTCACTCCCGATGACGCGACGGTACATTCTTGGAGCCGGATCGTGAAGATTTACCACAGTCACGTCTTTTCCTGGTCCCCTACTACTCCGGGTATTACCAAACCAGGAGCTATATCCGTGGGCTTACGATCCCATGACGCGGGCAATTTCATGGTCGAAAGCCAGGCAGCGAGTTATCTCACGCCCTGCTCCTGGCCTCTTGTGTCAATTCGACCTCCTAGTGGCTCGATGTGGAAAAACGTACCCAGCAAAAATAAGTCCTGCCCAAGATGTACAGGTTCTGTGGTTGCACGGGAATTACTAAGTCGAGCGCTAACGAACTGGTCCTTATATGGCAGGGGTGACGGTCTCGTCCACGGCAGGTGGACTACAGCAAAGCCTATACACCTATCAAGTGAGCCCCACCCCACGACCAAAATCATCGCTTCTTCACCTAGCACCAGTTACACTAGTCCCCTCCCATTTTATTTTACTCACACCACCAAACACTTCTTAACGCATTTGCAAAAAAGTGATATGAGGTGTGGCGGTACGAGGTACCGCAATTAGGGTCCTAAGCATTTCTCTAATCAAGGCACTTTCCGTTCATTAAAAGTATTTAAAGAATGGAAGTCCTATGGTTACCAAGGGTGTGTCATCGATTGGCTAACAAGGTAGTACTCATATTATTCACAGGTACTACACTACACAACATTTAACACATTTTAAATATAGGCAAGCATTTAGTTTCTATAGGTGCAGCAGTAAAAATAGGTTGAAAGTGGTTCAAGGGGGTGTTAGGACTTGCCTTCAACGGCGTCCTCGGGTTCTTCCTCGTACTCGGGTTCTTCGGGCTCTTCTTCGTTCTTGGGTTCTTCTTTGGCTACAACCAAAATCACAAAATAAGCCTATCAAAAGGGAAGCTACTAAAACTCAAATAAAAACAAGTACCAAACAGAACATAGAGTTTGGATAGGCTAGGATGGTAGGACTCGTGATGCGGATTCCAATGGTATATTGGTTGTGATGATCGGAGCTAGGATGTGGCGGCAAAGTTACCGGCAATGTGCTATGACGGACTGGAGAAAAACCTGTGTGGATACGGGGTTCAGCCAGTTTCCACGCCCTTTGGACACACAGGTGTCCAAAATCGGGGATTTTCCTGTGGACCCGTGGGTTGTGAAAGTTCGGGGTTTTCGTGGACGCGGGAAATCGGTGACGTGTTCATGGACACGGAAAATCGGTGACGTGTTCTAGGTCGTAGGGCCCGTGGGGTTGGTCGAAATGTGTTTCGCAGCCCATTGGTCGGGGACTTGGGCCGAGAATATGGCGAGGTGTGAGTGGAGCGGCCAAAACGTGCTCCGGGCGCACTGGACATGCGCCGGTGCGCTGTGGACGTGCCCCGGACACGCTGGACGCGCACTGGACACGCACCGGTGCGTCCGGCGCGTTCTCGGGTGCACCAAGGCGAGCTTTACACCAATAACTCGTGTACTGGGTCCTCGACAGTGTGGGTAGCGTGGTGGTGGTGATGTGGATGTGAGGATGTCGCATGGGGAATCGAAACGGCGACGTGACCAACGTGGAGCCCGACGTGCTCGGGCGCGCGCTCGGGCACGTGGGGGTGCTGGGGCGCGGCCGCTGGCGAGGGAGGTGAGGGCCCTAGAAGGGGGTCTCTCCCCTGACGCGCGGGCTCCCTTGTGACCTCGGGAGTGCCGTGACACGCGCTGCCCAGCCGGGCACGGCGCCTGACTAGGGCTCCCGTGGAGGGGTCGATTGGGGTCTCCTCCGGCGCTGCGGCTAGCGTGGGAAGGTTTACCTTGTCGGGGAGGTGCTGTGGGTGCGGGGAATTGGTCGCCGACGAGGAGGTGGTCGCCAGCAATGGCGGGTGGCGGTCGGCGAGAGGGAAGACGGCCAAATTGGGGAAATTTGGAGCACTACAGGGGTAGGGCGAACCTGGGCACGGCGGAGCCGGAGCTAGGGGCGCGCAGGCGCGGCAATGAGGTCCTTATTATACCCGGCAGAGCGGCGGAATGCTCGACTGGAGCGGCGTGGCTGGCAGCTGGACCCGGACGCGCGTCAAGCGTTGAGCGTTCCAGTTGGGTAATGCCCGGACAGCTGGCTCGCATGAGGCAAGCCAGGGAGGTTTCGTGGCGCGCTGGCAGGTGAGGCGCGGCCAGCTCGATGCAACGCCCCCCAAAAAACCGACCGGCGGCAAGCGTCTCCTCGGTGGCGTAATGGCGATGAGACGCTCCACGGCGAATTGAAGGCAACTAGACGGCCGTTGATCAGCTCGTGAGGTTCGTGAGAGGTTTAGCTGGCGGTCGGAGCGACGTAAGTCACGGCGACGGTGGTTTCGACGGCATCCGGTGAAGGGCGTCGCGTCCTTCGGGCGTCCACCGTAAACTCGAGGACGTCGGTCCGTTTTCAGTGGCGAGTGACGGCGACTCGACGGCGTCCCTGTTCGACGACAGCAGTGGGCACGGCGTGGCTGGGGCGGCGCCGTACAGGAGGCGCCCAAGCCCAGTGCGGTGGGGCTGGCCGGAGCTGGCCGTCCGGCATGCTGGAACAGAGAGCCAGGAGCTTGGCTCACGCGTTGGGCTGGGCCGGCGCAGAGGAAAGAAAAGCGTGGGCCGGCCAGGGAGGGTTCGGCCCACAGGGATTTTTCGAATTTTTTTCCACTTTTTTCCAATTTGGGTCAAGATTTGGTAATTTCCAAACTCCAAAGCAAGCAATGAAAATCTCAAACTGGCAAATCGATGAGAAGAAAAAATCATGTATTTAACAAGCTCCAATTTTTAGATTTTGTGAAATTTTCCAATTACCATATTGTCTCTATTTTAGTTTCATTTAAAAGAAAAGGTTTTCTTTTTTTAAAAAAAAATGGTCTAAACTAGGTTCAAAAGAGGAGCAACATCTTAAAATTCCATTTTAAGTTTGATTCAAATTTTGGAATGTGACAGCCGCATGGGCTGCAATCACGAGCCTGAGCCACAAACGCAAGGACGATCTACAAAACTCCGAGTTCCGCCATTTTCCTTGCAGGGTACCAGGCACACGGAGGTTTACAGAGTTCGTGGAGAATGATCCGAGCCCCAAACCAAGTCGGGAGAGAAGCGACGAGCTGATGCTGAATTTGTGCAAGCGCTATCGTGCTGCCCTGGACGAGAATGCATATCTCTGCGAGAGCTTTGATGAAGCACTTAGTGGGCAAGAAGGACATTGGACCAACGCTTCACCGTCGCCAAGTCCTCCACCACCAGTCACTATCTGCAGGTTTCTACCCATAGGGACACAGCCGCCGCAGCGCTCAGATGGAGGAAGCCCGTAATAGGAGGTCCCTTACCTTAAGTTGTAATAGGAAACCCCAGTGTTAATAGTCGATTAGAGTCGTTTAGTTCTTTAGTGGTGTGCTTTGTGGTGTGCTTGTGTGCTAGTTAGTGTGTGATGTGAGCTATGAAATGCCTCGGCACCTTGTTCATAGCCTCATCTTTCTTACTTTGAATAAATCCATGTTTACCGTGTCACTTTGATGCATATAGTTGGGATTCCTTATTCGTTCTTCTTTTCATCTATCTCGATCATGAATCTCAACTTTTCTCTCCATTACACTAGATGGTTTACACCAGGTGCACTGCAGCTGATCAAGGAGGTTCTTCCAACCAGAACGGCCAGAACAACCAGAACCAGAGCAACCATGTCCCCCAGAACAATAACCATGGTGGCAACAACAACAATAACAACGACATCAGTGCCAATAGAATTGCTGGACCATTCGCACAGATCATAGCTATGTAGACGCAGTTGATGCAGAACATGATGCAAACTCTCACGCAGATGCAACAGAATCAAGGTGCAGCACCGCAAGGTCAAGGCCAATACAAGCCGGGCGAGTTTCTGAGGACTAAGCCACCCACCTTCTCTCAAGCTAAAGATCCCTTGGAGGCTGACGATTGGCTTAAATCAATTGAGAAGAAGCTGGCCATAGTACAGTGCAACGACCGTGAGAAAGTACTCTACGCAACACATCAGTTAGCTGGAGCTTCAGATTCTCACAACACTAAGCGGCATATGCGCTTGGGTCATATGAGTGAGAAAGGTATGCATCTTCTTTGCAAGAAAGGTCATTTAAATAATATTGGCAAACTTGATTTTTGTGAGCATTGTGTTTTTGGCAAGGAAAAGAGGGTTAGTTTAAGCACTGCTACTCATCAAACCAAAGACATTCTTGATTATGTTCATTCTGATCATTGGGGCAAGTCTAAGTTTCGCTCTATTAGTGGTTGTCAGTATACGATCACTTTCATTGATGATTTTTCTCGCAAAGTTTGGGCTTATTTGTCAAAAAATAAAAATAAAGCTTTTTCAGCTTTTCAGAAGTGGAAATCTTTAGTTGAAAATCAAACTGGCAGAAAAATCAAAAAACTTAGAACTGATAATGGATTGGAATTTTGTAATGATGAGTTTGATAAATACTGTGCTACTCATGGTATTGCAAGACACTTGACTGTTCTAGGAACTCTTCAACAAAATGGTGTTGTAGAAAGGATGAATCACACTATTTTAGAGCGTACCCGCTGCATGCTCTCAAATGCAGGTCTATAGAAGAACCGTATTTTATGGGCTGAAGCTGCTTCTACGGCTTGTTACTTGATTAATCGGTCTCCAAACTCTGCTATTGATTTTTAGATTCCAGAAGAGGTTTGGTCAGGTAAACCAGTTGATTATTGTTATCTGAAAATTTTTGGTTGTCCTGCTTATGCTCATTCAAATACTGGAAAATTAGATCCTGGAGCTAAAAAATGCATATTTGTTGGCTATGGATCTGGTGTCAAAGGATATCATTTATGGTGTTCTGATTCTCATATATTGATCATTAGTCGTGATGTTACCTTGAATGAAGATGTTATGGTCTCATGTGGTAGTGATGATGCGTGCAATCTTTCTGAAATTGACTCTGCTACAGAAACTGCAGAATTTGAAGTAGTTTTACCTACTGTTAATACCGGTTCTGTAGTTATGCCTAGCGTACAATCTAATTCAGATTTACAGTCTTCTCATTCTAATGATCATTGCCTTCCTCGAGATAGACAGAGAAGGGAAATCAGATTACCTCCTAGATTTCGTGATACTGATGCTATGGCTAATTATGCTCTTCATGTTGCACAAGATATAAATAATATCATTGAACCTTCTTCTTATTCAGAAGCTATCTCATGTGAAAATTCTTCTAAGTGGTTAACAGCTATGAATGAAGAAATTGAGAGCCTTGATAAAAATAGTACATGGGTTTTGACAGAGCTTCCTAATGATAAGAAAACTTTAAAGTGCAAGTGGATTTATAAGAAGAAGGAAGGTATTCCGGATGTTGAACTAGCAAGATGGAAAGCCCGTTTAGTGGTAAAAGGCTTTGAATAAAGAGAAGGTATTGATTTCAATGAAGTATTTTCACCTGTTGTTCGCCACACTTCCATTCAATTATGCTTGCTGTTGCTGCTTTCTATGATTTGAAATTAGAGCAACTAGATGTTAAAACTGCTTTCTTACATGGAGATTTAGAAGAGGAGATTTTTTATGACACAACCTGAAGGATTTGTTGCTCCTGGAAAGGAAAACTTAGTTTGTCGATTGCAGAAATCTCTTTGTGGCTTAAAACAAGCTCCAAGGCAGTGGTACAAAAGGTTTGATTCCTTTATTCTTGCACATGGTTATTCTCATAGGAATTATGATAATTGTGTGTACTTCAAAAAATTCCTTGGAGGACGTTTCGTTTATTTGTTGCTATATGTTGATGATATGCTCATTGCTTCTCATGACAAGTCATTGATCGTTGAATTAAAGGCTCAACTTAGTCATGAATTTGATATGAAAGATCTTGGTTGTGCAAAGAAAATTCTTGGTATGGAAATTCAGCGTGATCGCAAGGCTGGTAAATTATTTCTATCTCAAAAAGGATATATTGAAAAGATACTTGACAACCTTAGCAATTGCAAGTCTGTTTCTACACCTTTTGCTTCGCATTTTAAATTATCTTCAAGACAGTGTCCTGTTAGTGAAGAAGAAAAAGACTACATGTCCCGTGTTCCCTATGCTAGTGCGGTTGGAAATCTCATGTATGCTATGATTTGCACTCGACCTGATTTAGCTCATGCTGTCAGTGTGGTTAGTAGATTTATGCACAATCCCGGAAAAGAACATTGGAATGCAGTTAAATGGATTCTTCGCTACCTGAAAGGAACTTCTAATTTTGGCTTGATGTTTGAAAAAAAATAAAGCGGATACAGATGGTGTTCTAGGATTTGTTGATTCTGATTATGCTGGTGATCTTGATAAAAGAAGGTCAATTTCTGGTTATGTTTTCTCTTTATGTGGTTCAGCTGTACGTTGGAAAGCTTCTCTTCAGTATGTTATAGCTCTTTTTACTACTGAAGCAGAATATATTTCAGCTACAGAAGATGTAAAGGAAGCTATTTGGTTGAGAGGTTTGGTTTCTGTACTTGGTATTCCACATGAGGTTAATACTGTTTATTGTGATAGCCAGAGTGCAATTTATTTAACCAAGAATGACTTCACACCAAGACAAAACACATTGATGTCAAGTACCATTTTATTCGTGATATTGTTGCTCAAGGGCTGATTTCTGTAAAGAAGATATATACCGCTGACAAACCTGCAGATATGCTCACAAAGCCACTTTCAAATACTAAGTTCAAGCATTGCTTGAGTTTAGTTGGTGTTCATGGTGCTGGATACCTTTATGGGTTTTGGAGACAATGTCTTAGAGATTTTGAGTCAAGGGGAGATTTGTTAGTTTGTTAGTTTGTTGGGATATGCGTCAATAATCTGTTGGGGTCTTACCTATATAAAGCACTCCTTGTACTTGTAAAACAGAACCAATAATAAGATTTATCTCCCGTGGTTTTTCCTTCACATCGAAAGGTTTTCCACGTAAATCTCGTGTTCCTTTTGATCTATTTCCTAACAGAAAGTGATTAGCCGGTCATGCACAAGGTTTTCGAAGGAGGCAGGCAGTGTGAAGGTCCACTCCCATCTCTCATCTTCGCTCCATGGGGAGGTATGTTGCAGGTGTGGAGATCCACATACGTGACTTATGACAACCCAGTACAAGTTCCTGCAGATTTTACCGATGAACTCATCGATCCGGGACTTGAGTCACACACAGATTACATTGAGCTATGCAAGGTTGATATCAGTGGTCAGGAGCTCGTGAAGGTTAACAGCTCGGCACTACAAGGGCATGCTGTTTTTATCGGTTTTAATTCTCCAATACTTGTTTCGACGAATTCAAGCCAAATTGTGTCTATACTATGGATGATTCGTCGGAAAATATCTTCATAAACATGTATGGTTATCGGGAGGTTGGCATTTGGAATTTTGAGACTGAGGAACTTGAGTCTTGGTGGCGTGCAGCTTGCCCATCCATGGCTTAACCGGCCAACTCCTGTATGGATAACGCCCTCTGTATCCTTGCAAGATATAGATGGGCCAAAAAAATTTTGTTCAGGGACCGAGAATTTTCTCTCCACATATCTCTGTTAGCTCGGCCACCTGCCATTCGTTTAGTTTAAGGAATCATTATTCTACATGGAGTCATTTTGTAATTTTGGTCTATAATAATCCATCACACCCTAAATGCCATCAGTGTTGGGAAAAAATTGTGACACCGGTGCTATGTGGCAGTGGGTCTCAACATTAGTTATTGGTACTAATATTAACTACACAGGGATCTCAAAAAAAAATATTAACTACACATGCTAACGTGGAAACTACTATTAAATATCCAGTGCTACGTGGCACTGGTGCCGCATAACTTTTTCCCCGGTGGTGGCTTGGAAAGCGTCCGTCATGGTGCAGATCGTGTTGATGATCCCGTAGCTGTAGTTGTTCACCCCATAGTTGTGGTTTTTCATGCCGAAGTTCATACCACCACATCCATGCGAAATGTTTGATTGGTAGTCTGTTCGATCTGTGAATGCATGTATCGTTTCAGATTCCTTCTTCTGTATACAAATCTCTTTCTTTTCCATAGTCTGTTTGATCTGTGATGCAACAAACCATTAATGCTAGCAGATTGTAAAACTGTATATATAAATAGTGCTTACATTGTTTTAAGATACAATGTGGCATCAACCCAACCAAAACAACAAACCACACTTCCGCTACTAAAATAATAATAAGTTTTTATACCTAACACATACTAGAGACGCCATTTATGGTTACACCGATACGTAGCAGAGCACGACAACTACCCAAAGTCGATCAACTGCACCCAAGAACCAAGTAAAATCATGATTCTGTGGCCAAGCTTCAACAGTACCCGATGAATCCGAGTCTCAATTACCCTAGTCATCTTCGTCCGGCAACGGATTAAAATCGATGACTTCTTCTAAATGCATCAACGTTACACTTGGTACGCCAGTGAACTTGCCAGGTGGCCTATGCGTCTCGGTGGAAAGGCTTCAATGCCAAGCTCTGAAACCACATGAGATGCCAGTAATCCTCATCGACCAAAGGCTCCTCCAGCTTAACCGTGCCTGTTCTCACGATCACACATATGTTTGGGGTCAAAGCCAAGATACAAACACAAGCTCTCTCCATGTCCCTCTTGTAGCAATCAATAAACACCTTCCACCAGTGAAGAATGAGGAAACAGCGCAGCCACAGTCTCCACCTACAAGTGTGTGGATGACATATGCATGCGAGGAACACATTCGATACACAATCGCACCTTGTACAGAAGCTCCTTGTACACTTTGATGATGATATATCCGGGTTTGTCGCTATTAAAGTCTGGGCCCGCATTGGAAAAAAGTAGATGTATACATACTACCTCCGTCCTACAAAAATTACGTTTAGGGTTTGTGTCATCTAACATAGACTAATAATTCAATTAGCTTTAACAACATATTTGTACTTTTATATTCATCATAAGAAATACTTTCATAATATATAGTTGATATTATATTCATCATAAGAAATATTTGTTTTGAACTTATGATAGCACAGCACCTAAGTGGCAAACAAAGGCTGCTCGTGTCTTTGCTCTTGAGATAAGTCTGCCAGATTTTCGAAGCTCATGCCCGCCATGCTCATCCCAGAAGAAAATATATTCGATCTCATAAGAAAAAATGTCAGGTTTGTTAAGAAAATAACAGACACCGATCACATTGATCCCCTCTCTGACAAAATTAGTATCTTCTTATATGTTGATTTGAAGTCTAGTATATATATAATCATTATGTGCTCTGGATGCAAATCCCAAACATACATACCTTTTTTCCCTCCATCATTCTCTCCTAACTTACGATACTCGAAATCGCAGAATATCCTCCACTACAAACACGGTGGAATCCTTAATGTCTTCAGTCACATGGATTGCTACGGCAACGAAGTCAACGAAATACACTTGGAGGATAATGAAACAGAAGTGGTGGATGTAGCGCCGCTGTATATCTACGATCAAGCTGTTGAGTTGTGGAGGCCGAAAGAAGCCGCGAAATACCCTTGCGTTCAGTGTTTCCTTGCAGGAATCCACACCCAGATTTTTTTTAATTGAAATGGAATTGCTATAGCAAGAAGACTATATGTATGATGTAATACATATTATATTAATCACATATTATTTTAATGTAAAATTTACAAACTTGTGCAAAAATACAGAGAGAATGAATCATTTATTTTAAAACATATATTTTCATTACACATTTTTCCAAATATATATTATTTTATTACATGACACTCTATTACAGATCTAGTTAAATATTCTCAAGAACTATATTATAGTTTTTGTATATACCATATACAAATTCTCTATTACAATTTGTTATAGTAAGAAGACTATAGGTTTGAAAGTATATAAGTAAGAAGTAATATATATAGCTACACTAAAAGATATAAAAAAACTTTTACAGAAAGATATTCTCTCTAAATTATGGATGATGGTTTAAAGAGATAAAAATTAATATAGTATCAACATTATAGAATGATTTATTTAGTCGATGTTAAATGAGGTGATATTGATAATAAATTTTGTTAATAGTAAATTTATAAATTTATTTCATGATAATTTTTACATATACCACTCCAATAAAAAATCATGTCATTCTAATAAAAAATTTGAGCAGCCGTGATTATAAACAACGTTTGAAGTAAATTCTTAAAAAGAGGGAGTATAACTATATAAATTTGATAAAAGTGTACATAACCCCTTCAATTATCGATGTTGACCACTTCACCCCCTAACCTTTGAACCCGGACTTTTAATCCCCTGAGCTATTGAAAACCATCTGGATAAACCCCTGGGCGGTTTTGAAGGTGGTTTCACCGCTCATGGTCAGATATGTCAGTTTAGAATAGGTCTATTTTACCCTCTTAACTATCAATAATAGTTTATTCAGCCCCCTAAACTTTAGAAATAGATATTTAATCCCCTGAAATATTGAAAACGATCTAAAAACCCACTGAGCAATTTCAAATGCAGTTTTACTTTCCACAGTGCTACACGACAATTTCTAGCCCTCTTCAATCTGATGTACACCGTGTGACGATAAGTCAAGTGTCTGCATGAGTTTAAGGGAGAGAAGAGGGGTAGAAACTGACATACGGGACTGTGGATTAATACTGCCTCTGAAAAAGCACACATGATTATCTTGACTTTTTTCAACACTTTGGGGGTTAAAAGTCTGATTTTAAAGTTTGAAGGGTGAAGTAGACTAGTATTAATATTTGAGAGGGTAAAATAGATCTATTCCAAACTGACATATATGACCATGAATAATGAAACCACCTTCAAAACCACCCAGAGTGTTATCTAAACGGTTTTAAATAGTTTAGGATGTTAAAAGTCTAGTTTTAAAAGTTAGGGGATGAAGTTAGCATTGATAGTTGAGGGGTTATATAGACTTATCTCTATAAATTGTAGATTTAAACAGGACTGCACGAGCAGAGGAGCTGGTGGAGAAAGCAAGGCAGCGAGTGACGTGTGTGCGCCGTTCGGGTTTTGGGATTTATATTGGGCTGTCAGATTTATGGCACGTCAGCTGGATATCCGCCTTTCATCATGCCTGGCAGCCGGTACAAGCATGACCCACCATCCGGGGCCATGCCGGCACAGGCTCGTGCTTCGCCCGGCTAAATTTTGCAAACTTTGTGACGGTCCAAATCGCTCATAAGCTTTTTCTTTAAAAAGATTTTCTTTATTATTGTCGTTACGGTAATAATTTTAATTTGAAACTAAACTATAGTTATTTTCCTTATAACAAAGCGGCACTTGAAGCTCTCCACAGTATTCTCTGGAACGAAGTAATCCAAAGCTAGAGAAATCAAATTTGTTTTCTGATACTCTCCACAGCTTTCTCTGATTTCTTTAATCAATAAATCTTGAAGGGCGTCCAACAGAACGCGCATCGAAGGTGCCAGAAACTTGATCGGCACTCAACTGAAGGATTCAAATCAGTCCCGACTGAGCGGCATAGCCACATCGACGGCCAATTCGCCATGGACGGCACGGAAGGAGCTGTCAGCAGCGGCGGCAGGACGCATGTCCTGCTCCTGCCGTTCCCCGGGTTACTTCAGCTAACCCGATGCTTCAGCTTGGCCAGCGTCTGGCTTACGACGACCTCAGCCCAACGCTCGTGGTATCGCGCCACGTGCTCTCCACTACCGTGACCGGGTCATGTCCTTTCCCGTGGCCACCATCTCGGACGGCTTCGACGAAGGCGGGATCGCCTCGTGCCCTGATACGGCCGAGTATTATCAGTAAAAGTCCCCTGGGTGCCGACGAAGGCGGGATCGCCATGGAGGAAGCTGGATCAGGGCACGACTCGATCCCTGATCCAGCTTCCTCCATGGCGATCAGGGCACGAGACGATTGGTAAGTTATCCCAACTTCACCACGGGAGGCGGTATAAAGAAGATATATACCGGTGCCGACGAAGGCGGGATCGCCATGGAGGAAGCTGGATCGGAGACGCTGGCGCAGCCGATTGTTGCCGAGGCGCGCGCAGGGCGACCCGTCCGAATGCTGGTGTACGACTCGCACCTCCCGTGGGCGCGCCGCGTGGAACTCGACAATTGAAGCGATTGTTGCTGGCGTGCCGATGGTAGCAATGCCACAATGGGCGGACCAGCCGACCACGGCAAAGTATGTTGAGAGCGCATGGGGAATTGGGATGTGCATGCCGAAGGGATTGGTGAGGAGAGAGGAGGTGAAGAGGTGCATAAGGGAGGTGATGGAAAGTCAGAGGAAGGAGGCGTACAAGAGGAATGCTGCAATGTGTACGCAGAAGGTTAAAACTGCCATGCAGGAGGGAGGGACCTCGGACAAGAACATTGCTGAATTTGCTGCCAAGTATATTTCAACTTGTTTTAAGTCTATATAATCTTGGTCTTTAGATACAAATGTTAAAGGCTTGATTAGAATCAACTTTGTATGCGATCAAAATTATACAGTTGTATAGTTAGACAAGTGGCTTTCTTTTGTGGGGTAACCAGTGGGTCAGAATGGCAAATTTGTTGCCCTGGGATTATAAGAGTGGCAGTTCCGGTTTCTTTGGTAAAAATGGCGTGGAAGAAAACTCTACTTTCCATTGTGCCGACAAACTGAAGTGCAATATGAGGTGCTAGAGTATAACTTAATCATCCACCTTTACTTATCAACTTAAGCTTTTTGGTGAAACTAGTTAGTGCATATTCCCTCCGGTAGTCCGGTGTTAAAATATGAAGACGTTTTAGAGAATATTTTAGTCGAATATTTGGAATATAAATTATAATTAATTTTTATTTTGTTAAATTTAGAAATGTGAAAATCATATAATTAGATTTATCTTAAAAATGCTTTTTTAAAAGTATATATATGACACTTTTCAATAAATATTTTTATAGAAAATAGGAGTATAAATTATATTTTAAAGACTGTGTCGTTGTCAAAACAACTTCCTTTTCGACACTAGAGGATGTACTAGTTAATATGAGTCATATATCCGTTGTTTCCTTCTTCTCGTCGCTTTATTTTTGGCTCCTGAGGAGGTAGCAAGTACGGGATTAATCCCCTCTGCATAGGTCAACTTCTACCCTCCCTCCGACCACTCCTTTCATGACATCAAGGCCCACTGGCCTTTTTATTTTTGTTCTACCTCTTATACTGCCGGTTTATGGTTTTCTTTTATTTTTTCTTTCTTTTTTACTTTAATTTTTCTTTGTTTTCTTTTTATTTTTCTTTCATTTTTATTTATCATTTCATTTTTTTCACTTATTTTCTCCTTTTAAATTTATTTCTTTCTTTCATCTTTCTAATTTTTCCTTTTTCTTTTTTTTACTAAGCTTATTCACGCATTTATCAAAAAAATCAGAATAACTTATTTTAATTACTAGAATAATTATTTACTAATGGAAAAATTAATTTTTACTTTTGGAATAATTAGTTTCAACACTGGAACAATTAAATCTTATTACAGGAACATTACATTCATTTAGATGGAACATTAAAAATAAAAAATAAAAAATTATATTTCTTTCATTAATTATAAGGAATAATAATTCAAACGGATTAAAAAGTAATGTTTGATAGAAAAATCAATTTCAAGTTTAAACCTAGAGGTGGGCCGAAAAGAAGCTAGTAAATATCCTGTTATTCTGTTATTTTGGTGCATAAAAATGCAAAGGCGATCGGCCAGTTATCCTGTTATTCTGGCGCAATGCGGCGAGAGGTGGGCAGAGGCACGTGACAAGTAGCCTACGGTGGAACGTGATAGAATTCTAGCAAGTATATATGGCACAACACCTTAAAAAAGACAATTATGAAATATAGCATACAAAATAGAATATGAATTTTGTATGTTTTTGTGTGTGAGTATGTCTGTGTGTTTTGTTGAATATTAATAGACCACTAATTGAAGTTCTAATAATATATGCACATCAACTATACTATATATTCACAAACTCCACATGCCAAGAAATAAAAAATACATGTATTTTTCCACGTAGGATAAGAATCTGAGCAAGACAATATGTATGAGATTGGGTATGAAGGATATAACTACGCAGGCAACGTGGATAGCCTTCCCCTCTGCTACACGGTGGGATAGGAAGGTTGCATGGCCAGACCGCACATTCCCCCCTTGTCGGATATGTCTTTCTCCATTGTCAGATACTCCCTCCGTTCCAAAATATAACTATTTTTAGGTTTAGTCAAAGTCAAACTTTACTACTAAGATTGTATAATTAATAATATTTTATCATATAAAAATTATATTTTTTGAATTCATCGTGAAATAAGCTTTCATAAAAGGTACAATTTTATATTAGAAATTATACAATTTTCTAGATATTATCAGTAAAAGTGACAAGAATTTGATTTTTTCCAAATCTAGAAATACTTATATTTTGGAATGGAGGTAGTATCCCTTTTCTCTCCATGATGTACCCCATTAATTCTTCAAAATCCAGTAACTTTGTACTATCACTCTCAATACCATAACCAACCACGGAGATTGCATTATCAAGGTCCGTGCTGCAAGAGCCGGTCATCACGCCGCCAGAGTACCGCTGAAATGTTTTGTCACCAGCGTCTACTGCAACTGACACTGGTTGATGGGCAACTGCCTTCATGAGGGCAGCCTCGTTATTGGCTGGCACATCTTCGTAGCCCTTGATAGTTGCAGCTATTTGGGATCCATTCTTGCATGTGCCGCCATATTCTGCCTTGTAAGGAGAGCTCGGCTCGGTGGCGAGGCCCCCATTCTTGATGATGAACTCGAAGGTGCTCTCCATCTCGCTGCCGTCACAGCCCTCATCCATGCTGTGGGTATCACAGTCAACCAGTTCTTGCTCGGAGAGTGAGATGAGCTGCCCCATGCTCAGCTTCACAATGCCTTCCATGGCAGCCACGGCCGAGAATGCCCAGCAGCAGCCTATATTTAATAATCACAAAATAACGAGAAACATAATTTCTAAAATGAGTTTGTTACCTCCTACATATGCATATAAACTTGCCGAGATATACTTACAACATTGGCCTTGATTCTTGATAGAGAGTGACAGCTCCCTTGATCCTCCAGTCCACGGTCGGCTGGAAATGCATCGGTGCTAACGTTCTCATATTTGAATCGGGTAGGTACCTTGACCATATTCTATTGCCAACCCTTGTTTGTTCTCGCTGCTCGGAACTCATCATTGGTGAGGTCCGCAAACTGATTGGCTTCGAGCCAGAACTTGTTGTTCCCTGCATTAAACGACTCAATGAAGGCAATGTTGTCCCTGAACACCTCAAACCGCCGTGCCTTCTTGACTGCATCCTTGTAGACACGGCCGTACCGCCCCCATCCACTTCTCGTGGATCTCTGCCATGGCCGTATCGCTGAGCTCGCGAGCTGCTAGGACATAGCTGAACAAGTAGAGGCAGCTAAGCACGAGGACGAAAGCTTTGGAGGTAGCCATGACCAGTTCTGGTGTGATCCTTCTAGTTCTTGTGTGTATACGCCTGCGTTGGCACAGGGCGCCATGTGTTTAAATAGGCTCCGGAGTGAGAAACGATGGCATGCTAGCTGTTGATGCTGCTTTGGAGAAAATAATACAGCGTGCAGGCCAAGTAAATTAGTCATTATATACATTCATGTCTATGTTGAACAAGCGTATGGCATCTGCAGAAGGAAAAGAAATATTTGTATAACTCTAGGAAATAGGAATGCTGTGAAGGCACGTTCGTTGAATGGAACTGATCAGGCTTGAATATTACTTCATTTCTAGAATGATACGTAATTCTCATCGCCGTTATTGACCAAGGTTCAAACCACAATAGAAGAAAAGGGAACCTGTTGTAGAGAAATATATATTTTTTGAATAAATTCATATACTTGGCAGCAAGTAGAATCCTGCACCATTTTATTGTGTTCCGCAAATGTTTTCTACTCGATCAACCCATACGGTTAGGCCAAAATTTGCTATGGTCATTCTTATCCAAATGCTCTGAAGTAGTGTTGTTGGAATTTTTTACTTTTCCATCTTTCATAATAATAGTTAAGGGCTGTCAATTTCCAACATATCATGTAACGACCACAATTTTCAAATAAAAAATTAAAATCACTCAAGGAAAATTTCGTGAAACCTTCATTTAAATTTTCGTAAAATGCCAAAATTGTGTAATTAATAAAAATTGCTGGAACCAGAAATTTCAAAATTTATAAAAATTGAAACTTGTCAAGTGCTTAAATTTATTTTTCTTTATTTGTACTTTTTTATTTTATTGTATTTTTTTTTTGAGTTTATCGAGTTTGTTTTCTCTCTCTTTTACATCTCCTTTAATCTTTTTTCAGAAATTCTGCTGTGGGCCGCATGCTTTTCTCCTGTCTTTCATTTTCTTCCCAAGCCCAGTTCACCGGGGCCCATGTCTCCCCTTTCCTCCCCGGGCCAGGCCACCTCGATCCTACCTTTCCCTTCACCAGCCGAACCGGCCCAAGGCACAGCCGCAGTTCACCTCCTTCTTTTTCCTCCCACATCAGCCCATCCGCCTCCTTCCTTTTCCCCTATCTACTCACACCAGCCCAGCGCACTCGTGTGCCCTCTTCTTCCTCCTCTGGCCGAGTCAGCCGACGGACACATGTGCACGCCTGCCTAGCCATCACCTCACCTTGTTGTTCACTACTTGTCCTCGCTTGTCATACCCTCTTTTTTGCCCAGCGGTCACGTCCACACTCGCCCACATTGTCATGCATTGCTGTTTCGATGCATGCCTCACGCTGTGTCGCCCGGTCACCATTGCCCCATCATTTTGCCAACTCAGCATGCCACCGTGCCTTCCCCTACTACCGTAGCTCTGGCCTCCATCTTTAAAATCGTGACCGTGCCAGCATCGCCGAGCCCCATCATCATCGTGCTGTTACAGTCTCGTCGCCGGAATCCTGCCACCAATGGCATTGCGACACCACCGTCCATGAAAATGCCATCATGCCCTCCTGCTACCCACTCTGCCCGGGGTCAAATCCCAGCTCTCTGCTCATGGCGCATGCGCTCAGCTTAGACCAGCACGACCCTAGCTCCTTGCTTGGGTTCTCTCTCCCTCTCTCTTTCTCTCTCTTCTCTCCCCTGTCCCGGCTATAAAAGGCCCTACCGAGCTCAATTCCTTATTCACCTCACCTCCCTCTCTTTACCCCAACTCGCCCCCCTTTGATTTGGCACCGTCGAGCTCGCTTGGTGAGCTCCACCATTGCTTCTACCGGAGCTCGGCCGCTAGCCCGCTCCGCCACTCGATCCACTCCGCCAATCCATTGTAAGGTTCCCTGCATCTTCCTGCTGCTCCTTGACACTCTCACCCTCTCCCTGGTGAGCTTCCTACTATGCTCCGCGTGCGTTGCTATCCACTCTATCTCCATTGTTTCGCCACCACCTCTACAGGTCATCGCCAGCAACGAGAATGTCAGCACAGGATCCACCATCCCAGCGCTCTAATGAAATCAATGCAGATCTCTCTCTCAGGTCCAATCAACTAAAATAGGACAAGCAAATGTTGTTTTCATCTGATTTCAAGTCTTCTGTAGAGAACTAGGCAAAAAACTAGCTTTCTACAAAGAAACCAGGAAAGCCGCTCCCTTGTTCGGCCTCTATGCATTTATATCCATGAGTAGTGTTAGTGCTTGCAGAGTACCTTCTCTAATGAAGATGAAGAAGCTCGTGAGATCGATGTTGACTATAGGTGTTTTGTCTTGCGCTCGAGTTTGCCCCTGTGGAGTTTCTTGAGGAGTTTCTCATAGAGATCTTTTGCCTTGCTAGTGTTTGAGGATGTTTTATCCTCCTCTTGCTGAATGTATCCTAAATTCTTGATTGTAATTATCTATTTTGTAATATTTTCTTTTATATTTGACATGTATGTGCTAACTACTAATCTAGGGTTGGTATGGTAAATACGAGTACTCCAGAAATAGGATATGACACATCACACTTGATTCCTTTTGCTCTAGATGGTGAATGGGTATTTGTTTGCTCTACTGCACTTCGTTTGATGTGATGGACAAGCAATTGCGGGAGAAGAATGCACTTTACATGGACTTCAATATATAAGTTATTTACTATGTATTTAATCATCAATTTCAACATAGATTGTATGAATGAATTGATGTTGATATTATGATATGTCATGGCAAGGCTATGATTTACAAAACCGATGAAGACTACTCGGTTTTCATGGTTTTCGATGAAATCGGACCAGTGCTAATCATTCCTGCATCAGGGGGCTGTCCTACCGAGATGTAATTAAATGGGTCAATTGGCAAGCAGTGTTGACACAATCATAAGGCTGGAACAATCAGATATATAGTATTAGAAGGGATTAGAAAAACTGTCATGCAAGGCTGCCACACAGGCAGGTTTACTATTCAGGGTTACAATATGCGATACAGAAAAAGAACAACTGAAGTTCCTAAAATTACTGAAGTTACTGAAATTACAAGTTACTGAAGTTAATTGTAAATTGAATCAATTTCTAAACTGAAGTTTCTGAAATTACAACTTATTGAAGTTCCTGAAATTAAAAATCTCCAAATCAATTTTACATGTTACTGAAGTTCCTGAAATTTCTGAAGAACGGTATATTGAATCAGTTCTTCTTAAATTTGAAGTTCAGTAATTTTACAAGTTACTGAACTGTCTAAATTACTGAATTAAATAACCAAAGTCCCAGTATACTCAATCAGCACAAAATCTGTGAACTAGCGCTCAATTTTCCTAAAATTACAGGACAGTACAACAACTACTAGTGCTTACAAATTAAAATTCATACTGCTGATTTGAATTCATCACAAAACCTAATGGAATTTTCCATACAAGTGACAGATTTGATTTCTATGCCAAATGTGCATTCAATAGAATTCATAACCAGGAAAACACTTGAAGCAAACAAATGATGAAGCTAGGAGCATTAGATTGGAAATCATGAAGGAGTAAGGCCAGGATGAAATTCGTACTTGAAACTAGTGGGCGAAGGGGAATCATGAAGGAGTAAGGCCAGGAGTAACCTGCTTGGTGCCCAGCACCTCGGAGAAGTGCAGCTCCGACTTGTTGCCTAGCGGTTTTTTTTTTATTATTTAGGACTCCTTTCGATGGTTTCCAACACAGTTAATATTGACATCGCCAAAATAACATCTATTTCGTTAACATTTTGAAAGCAGTCCTAAATAATAAAAAAAAACTCGTTGCCTAGCACCACGATGCTCCAGCCACGTTGCCTTGTGCCGCCACACCAATTCAGTACATCACCCCATGAGTCTGCTCCTCCCTCACCAGCTGCTCTGCCCTCCCACAATGCTCTGCGCCGCCCGGCTCCCGCCTGTCGCCCCGCACCGCTCTTCCCTGCCTGCCGCGCCGCTCTTCTCCGGGCCACTGCACCCGCTATGGCCACCGCCACGCCCGCTCTGCTGTGTGGTATTGCTTATTTATTCTGCGATGAGGATAAGGCAGGCAAAATAACAAAATGGCCATTGGGTCTTGGTTGGTACAGCCCATCATTTTATTAGTCACCAGGTTAAGTATAATGCATGGTCACTAATAGTCACTTCAAAGTTAGTAGATTACTCATTAGACTTTTGGTTACCAAGTACACCAGACATTGGTTACTAAAAATAACTATTTAGTAACCAAACTAGTTGGTACCTAAACATATGGTAGCTAAATCATTGATTTCTTGTAGTGTAAGCTGGTTTTCAGTTTAAAATATTTAAATTTTTAAAATGTCCAATTTTTGGAAATTCAAAAAAGTAAAATCGGTTGATATACCAATGAACCGAGGGTTGAGGCGGTGAAACCGGTGGGTTTCAAATTTTAAAAGTTCAAAACCGGTGAAAATCGTAAAAACCGGTCGACAAACTAAAAAAATCGTCTAGTTTACTATAGGGTTTCTGTCAAATTTCATTCAAGTTTTGATTTTTTTTTAGTTTGAAGCGGTTTTTGTCAAATTGGTGAGGAGCGGTTTCCCCGGTTCGAATGATAAATTAAAAATGCAATTTCTTGTTTACTATCAGAAAATAGACCAATGCCTTCTAAACTATTGAAAATTTCAAAGTTCCTTACTTACCATCGGAGTTGAATTCCATTCCTTATTGCCACTACTATGAATTAGTTGTTATTAGACTGAGTTGAAAAATGATAACTTTAATATTTTTTGCCTAGATTTTTTTTAGATTTAGATGTACAAGTGATTATGTTCGATTCATACCACTATAGCCATGAATATAATATATTGTTAGTAAAAAGATATGATGCAATAAAAAGTATGAATATGTATTACTGAGAAATATATTAATTATATGAAATAAATATTAATAAAAAAGAGATAATGTAAAAAACATATTTCAGAAATATAGTTAACTACAAAAAATGAATAATGGTATAGGAATGACGGAAAATATATGGTAGATAAGGAACATCAATTTTTTCAATAGCTTATAAAGTATTGTGCTATTTTTCAATAATAAATGAGAAAGTTTCTCTAAGTTAAACCCTCGGCAGGGCCTGCCCCAGTTGAAAGCCACCACCAGCAATAAGCTAATCAGGCCGGAAGCAGGCTGAGATTCAACTGAAGCTGGGCCATTTCTCCCGCATTCTAGGTCCATCCTTTCCCGTGGACCTGATCCATCACCTGGAACCGGATCCCAACCGTACGGTGCGTCACTGCCGGGTCCTGACGGCACCAAATCACCTGCGGAACTGCCCTCTACCTTTCTGTCGCTGACGCGTGGACCACCCGGAGCCAGTGATCCACGTGTCAGCCACTGGCAGTGAGGTGCAGTGCGGTAGGGCTTGCTCTCCTCTGCTCCTTGCTCCAAGCGGCGCTGGGATGGTGGTGGCGGGTACTGCCGTACAGTGGCCCGGTGGGGCACAGGCTGCGGCGGCTGCTTCCCGGGCGCGCCAGCCGGCGGCGACGGGGTCCCGGCGCGTCAGAGGCGAGCCCGAGGGGAAGGCCGCCACGTTGAGGTTTGGTGCGCGCCCTTGGAAACGAATCAGTAGTAGCTATATGTGGGTTCTTGTTGCCTTAGCCGTGCCATCAGTTGTAGGTTTAGCTTCACCTCTTCTAGATCAGCGGATTATAGCTTGATTTTCACTTTGCTGGCTACTGTGGACTGGAGACGAGAAATGAGGCCTTGAGATTTGGGTTGAGTCCGTAAATCTCCAAGCTCATGTGACGTAATGAATGTAGAGAACCAAAGATAAAAAATCGAGGCCGTTGAAATGTGGAAGAGCTTGGTCGCAGCCAGCAAGTACTTCAACTATATGACCCGTGTTAAGAGTTTCTTGGTTGTTGCAATACGGCCTTTTTTTTGGTGTATAGCATTTGAAGATATTTGAGCAAATAAATTCAGAATGTACTCCAACATTCATGTATGACCTATGGAATATTACAACGATTTTAGGCTGCTGTGACCGCTTCAGCTGTAAACTTCAGATTGTACAAAAATAATCATGTTAGTAACTCTTCTTAATGTCTGCATCGTCTTATGGATACCCATCGCTCACATTCAATAGAATGTACAATTACTGTAAATGCTTTATTTCTTAGTAAAGCCAATAAGACTTTCGTTTATGAATGGCCACTACTATTGGCATACACGTCTGAGTCATATTTGTTCCAACGGGGCCTTAGGATCCAACTGTCATCTGGTGACATCATAGAAGCTCTCACATTTCATATAGTTTCTAATGACAGTTAATATGGGGTTCTGTAACTAACCAGTGTACGGAGAGCACAGCGTAGGAACATCAGTGTGGCCTTCATAATGCTTCTTAAACCATCCTTTATTTTGTATCATCTATAGCTACCTTGTTAGATCTTGACTGACCATCACAACATAATTTTAATGACATACTTTTTAAAACAGGAACATGTAGGTTGTTATCATGGTTGAAACCAATAAGGCATGATTCAGGGTGGAAATGTCCAATGTAAATGTTGGTTCTGGGAGCTATAAAGTAGATGAATCAACAAGGGGTGGAGAACATCTAGATAATTCTGATAATGAAAATTCCAGCAAACCGTGAGTGCCCCCCCCCCCCCCCCCGTTCTCTTTATTTCGCACAATTGTTTTGTGCTAAAATATTTGTGCAATGTACACTGAACCCCCATCCCTTACAGTGTATCATAGAGCAAAACAACTTTCAGGATCTAGTATCTGCAATCTATTGGTGCTGTTTTACTTCTCTGCGCCCTGGTATCTGCTTTTACTGTTTTCTTTAAAGAGAAGACGTCAGCTGTTGTAGCTATGCTCGCAAAGTCAGGTTTCACGGCTGCATTTACACTGATTTTTTTACCTGAGATTGGAGATAAGGTATTTAATTCATCACATCAGACTCCTTTCCTCCTCATGTATCTTCACCTTTCTAATAGGGGATACTTGCACCTTCACCTAATTATTGTGTTATTGAAACTCACATACTTGGAGTTACTAATTTCACTATGGAACTTTTTTTTTTGTGATGTTTCACTTTCTTCTGAGTTTCACGCATAGGTACAGGAACTAACTTACATTGTTGTCATCCTTTTACAAAGTTTTTTCATCCTCACTCCATCTCTGGTGTCTCGGATTAACTTGATATGTAGTGAAACCTTGGTGTTTGTAAAAGTACACAAAGCTTAACAAGCGAAAGGTATAATCTACAATTTATATTTCAAGACTTAATAATGCATTGTTCACTCGTTAACATTGAATTCGCACTACCTTTATAGCATTTTGAAGTTTCAGCATTACATTTGTCGCCGCTCCTATTTTTATTCTTTTATTACTATGAGTTGTCACTGCATGTTGTTCTGAAATGTGTTCCCTTTCAAACTTTAACAACATTTATTATGTATTGATTTTGTTTTGCTGGAAGCTTCTGTTGTAAAACCTAGCAATTTCATCAGGTTGTACCCTACTGTTATCACAGACATTTTTCATTGCCGCACTACTCGCCATGAATATCAAAGGGCATTGGTATGTCACGAGCCTGGCGACTGCCCGGTAGTCGTATTGGCTAATAGTCTTATTTCTGTACGATCAGGAGGGCTGAGGGAATGTTCGGCTTTTTTAGTCATGCCTAACCATCTGAAAAACGTGTTTGATTTGGACTTTTGGAGCCTAGAATTGACACTCCTCCACTAGCATGGTTTTTGTTGCCCAACCATGAAAAGCTCTTAATGAAATCAGGAAGGATCCAGGATATGTCTTCGGTCTACTAGGGGTGCCTCAACTGGATCAAACAGTTACATCATGTTTTATTTCTTATATACTTCTAGGTTTTACTGGAGAGCCCAAATAGGTTTTGATCTAGAATAGAATAAAAAGATTAGCCATAACTTAGGCACTTGTGACAGCACACGAAAGGGCAAAAGGAAAAGGCAAATATGAAACTATCTATGCTCTTTACCAGAAGGAAAAAGAATCAGATGATCTTGATATTGTGTGAATAATGTGGGTAAATACTTTTATCTGCCTGGTAGGCACATCACCAATCCTGCCGCAGGCACATTAGAGCACTGTTCCTGTAGCATGATTAGTGCTTTGTAATTGTATGCAGCTTGTGACGCCTTGGGAGCAGCAGCAGCAGCATGTAGGAAGCTGGTTGTGAGGCATTGGATATTTGTCACATCAAGTTTGCAAGGCACATTTGTTTTTTGATATAGTGGCTAGAATTAGTGGCATGCTTTTCTATAAAATGGTGCTGCTAATGGTTTTTTGCTCATATTTAAGACCTTTCATTGCTTCAGTTTTGCAGTGTCATTTTTCTTCTAACCATGTTTATCTGTAGTGGTACATTATGTACAAATATTTTCCTACCAAAGAACATAAATAGTGTTTTTCAACTAATAGACACATTAGTATATTTGTGTGAAATTATGTGCAGGTTTTACTTGGGTCGATGGCTGCTCTTTCCCTTATGACGATCGTGAGTGTTGTAATTGGTAGGATTTTCCAGTCTGTACCAGCACAGTTTCAAACAAGTTAGTACTAACTACTTTAGTTTGTTCTACATCAATTTCTTATGTTTTGTTTTTTCTACATCAAGTTCTTATGTTTTGGAAAGGAACTTTCATGCTTTTTTGTGGTACTCTGTAATGTAATTTGTACTGCAAATTATATCATACTTTATGTGTTAGTGTTTACTACTCATCATTCGGTCTTATTGTGCTAATGACGAACTTTTTAAATCATGGTGTTTCTGCTTCCATTCTTTGGTTTGAATTCAATTAAAGATGCATGGGCACTTACTGATACTACAAATGAAAAAAGTCAGGAAAATTCTGAAAATGGGGAACTGGCTGAGGAGGAGGAGCTCGTCAAAGAGAAGGTTGCGCTCATCCAATCTCCAGACTTATGACTCCCTTTATAGTTTTATATACTAAAATATTCAGCTTTTCATTTGTACATGAAAAGCTTCTGCAACCATTCAATCACCAACCAAAGATTTTTCTTTGGAGCATGGTTGTTTTGAGTTCTTGAATTATGTTCCCGTCAAAATTTAAGTTGTGACACCCAAAATTTCAAACTTTTTCAAATATTAAAATTTCAAAATTTAAATGCATTTCACAATTTAGACTAGATTGAAAAATTCTTTTAAAAATAAACTTGCTAGGAGTGCATAGCATTTCATGTCATTGCATATAATTTAAATAAGTAATTGATTGAATAAATAGTAATCAACAAGATTAAGAAGTAATTAATAGAATTAAAAAGGAATAGAAAAGGAAGAAATAAAAATGGAAAAAAAAAACTACCTTGGGCCGCCTCTCCCTCTCTCCCCGCCGGCCCACTCTTCTCTCTC
>BCLF01000260.1:47050-58091 GCA_001602275.1 Zoysia japonica
ACATAGTCTTAGTCAAATGTTGGAAATATAAATTATAAATAAGTTTTAATTTACTAAGTTTAGAAATGTGAGATCATATGATTAGATTTGTCTTAAAAAATGGTTTCATAAATTTGTACTAATTACTGTGAAGTTATATTTATCAATGCTAAATATTCGAGTAGCAAATACTTTTATCATTGCTAAATATTCCAGTAGCAGATACTTTAAGAAAAAAATGCTGTACTTGAGACTAATTTTTCTCTAATTCAAGTAATAATCAAGCAAAAATAAATCCATAGTCACTTATTATACAGAATCTCATATTAATAAATAGAATACTAAATATTCTCATCTTAAAATATAAACATTCATGCCTTGTCCTGGTTTAGAAATCCTTATATCCGTGGATAGAGTAGTACTCTATCCATCCTAATTTATAAGCCATTTTAGGACTGGGCACCTGAATTAAGAAATGTAGAAAAGATGGGATATGTTGAAAACGCGGAGAGAGAGATAGAGACGGAGAAGTATTGGGAAGACATTGAAAAGTGAGAACAACTTATAATTTGGGAAATGCTAAGGAGTTCAGGATAACTTATAATTGCGGACAGGGAGTACTGATTAGAGAAATTATACTACGACCAGAGTTGAAGAATGCTATTATAAAGCGTGAGGAATACCATGATTGTGGTGAATTCTGCCAACTGGAGTCCAGAGTCAAGTTTAAGTGGGAGGATACCTTTTTTGAATAGTCGAATAACAACTTGCCTTTGCCTCCTCGTTCACTGAATGTAACACCTGATTTTAAGACCAAAACTAAACGCATCTTTATGTGTGCCTAAGAGTCAAGTTTCACATATAAAGTGATTTTATTAATAGTAAAATAGAATAATTTCTCGATTACATAGAATTAACCTATTACAAAAATGACTCAAAGTCTTAGAATAATTATTACAAACCAAATGCAGCGGCAAAGTAAACTAAGCGTAGCCCAGTTTCCACATACAGTCGACTAGAGAGACGACACACCTAGATTTCAGCTCCTGCTTCTTCAACGTCTTTTCAAACTTCTCCTTCAACTGAGTAGCATTTATAAAGGCAAGATTGAGTACGGATGTACTCAACAAGTGTGAGAAAAGAAGACATGTGGCAACAACTAAGGATAGACTATATATGGTTCCTTTGCATAAAAAGTTAATAGAGACACACTCCCATTAAGTACATATTTACTAAGTGCTAAGCATCTAACACCATCATATCACAAACGTGTCTACAGACTACCCGGTTGCATCACCAACATAACAACCGATCATAGTTTTCCACTGTGATTCACCAACCCAACCACACCAAAACCCACTAATCATGTGATAGTTCATGCCATGCTCATGACCATGAGCACAACTGTCAAGACAGTTTTAACTTTGCAGAGGTTGTACATATTCTCCACGAAAAGTAATTTCATCTCTTGTTTCTAGGTGACTAAAGAATCTCCATCTTGCCTGTGCCGGCCAAGCACTCGCACACTTCGTTTGGTGTAAAGGCTAAGAAATTACTTCAAGGCTTTCCATAGCTTCCTCCAGTTTGTACGTGTCTACTAAGGATTCACCCGTCAGGAACTAACCATAATTTGAGAGGCCCTCCTCTTATACCAAGTGGTTACCGTGAGTGCACTCTCCCTTCCCCACACATCTCACTCCAGACGGATCCACGCATACCTAGCTTTCTCTGCTCCACTAGCTGGCACACACAGAACTGGTCTCCATTACTTACTAAGCCAGACCACGCCTATACTTGGCACATAGTTGTACGGTGCACATAGATGGCCGCTACATGAACCAGTCCTTA
This sequence comes from Zoysia japonica, assembly GCA_001602275.1. Lineage (NCBI taxonomy): Eukaryota > Viridiplantae > Streptophyta > Magnoliopsida > Poales > Poaceae > Zoysia > Zoysia japonica. The sequence goes on from BCLF01000260.1 coordinate 48,878, forward strand.
GATTTAGGATGATTAAAATACCAAGGAACAGCACCGGTAACCCAACACCCTACACCAACCAGATCACCCAAATTCCTAATCTCCATGTTGCTATTAAATAATCCTTTAATCTTTGTAAAGCAAGTGTAGTAATTAATCAAATTGATATTCACCCATCTCAACAACAGTAGATCTAAGTATGTAATCTACCCAATAAAATGTAAATTAGGGTGACAAGACATAATAAGGTAAGACTAGGTAAAATCTTAATCATACTGCGCAATCAATTTGACACAAGCATGTAATCTACAAGATAGAGGTTTTGTAAAATAGACACAAGATGGTCAAGGACACTTGCCTTCCTACTGCGAAGAATAGTAATCGACGGTTTCGAAGTCCTGCTATCGAAAATCCTCATACTGCGGGTCCGGAACGAAGTCGCCTAAGTGCACGAGCACAAAATAATCAATCATATGCAACAAACATAACAAGAACAATATGATGATGTCATGAATGCATAGGTTACATTCCAAATTCTTTTGGGATTGGACAGCATATTTGGAGATTGGACAAGTCTGGTTGTTATTCTTCCAAATCTGCATGTCGGTCTTATTTTAATCAATTCGCAACAGATGTTGGACTGCAGAGAGACTCATGAAAAGAAACTTCCCAGCCCCAGAGAAGTGCCCACTATGTGACCAAGAAGAAGAAACTATACAAGATCTTTTGGAAACGTGTGTGGTCGCAAGGCAAGTCTGGTTTCAGTTATTATCTGCACTTGATTTGGAAACTTCTGGCCCACAACAAAATGAGCTCAACTTCGCGGACTGGTGGAGAAGAACTATGAGAAGAGTGATGAAGGAACACAAGAAAGGAGTCAACTCTTTAATAATATTGACAGCTTGGATCATTTGGAAGCATCGGAATGACCATGTCTTTGAAGGAGCGACAACTTCAGTTAATTCGATCATGGAAGCAATTTTTAATGAGCATAGCTTGTGGTGTTTGGCCGGCCAAAAAATTTGCAAGCCTTAGGGGTGATGTTAGGGCACCATACCTCTCTTTAATACAAAGATGCGCAGCTCTCCTGCGTATTAAAAAATAATTCGGACTACCCGACATCCAAAATTTTTTATTTTTCTGATATTTTCTTTAAAATATGTGCTTAGGGGTGATGTTAGGAGTACAAAAGATTGTACATGGCCAAATTTTAGATCAATTCGATGAAAGATGTGATCGGGATAAAATCTCAAAATTCTTTAAAATATGTGCTGAAATATCAGAGCAGAAAAACACAACTTTCTGATGCGAGATTGTTGAGATCTTCAAGATGAGGGAAATGTTCTGTAGATATTCAAAAAGTACTTATTTTTCTAATTTAGAGTCTATAAAAAAGTTATGATTATTTTAATGTTGGACCTCCATATCTGATATTTTGTAAAGGCTAAAAACAGATTCAGATTGCAAATCAGGTGCGGAATTTGTACATAATTTGGTGGCAGAAGTTTATGGAAGGGTTAGATGTAGATGTGGAGGATCTTTTGGTGGTCGAAATAAGTGAAGTGTGGGTGGGGAAGAATTGATGCAATGAAACAGAAGACAGATATGAATAGGATAGTAGATATGAACATGCAAAGGATGAACGACGAAGGAAAAAATGGATAAAAAAAGATTTCAAAACCCAACAACCAAAACATGAACTAATGACACAAATTTAATACTACAGACTCTGAAACAGAGATTGTGCAAAGGATAAATATGGTTTGGACGGAGAAAAACCTACTGATTTACTTTTTGTATCGGCTCTTCAGTGAACGATATGACGAATAGAAAAAAATGGGATGAACTGAACTTGATGATATACCTAAAGCTCTGATTATCATTTGATGTGTTTGTGGTTCCTAATCATCTGTCAGGTCATGGTAACTTTTGATTTGGTGGAGATGCAAAATCCAAGTCCTAATGGTGCTAGCAGGTACTGATTATAATGGGTGGAGGGACATGCAAGATCCCCTGGATGAAACCCTAATGGGTCTAATATGATACAAGGCCAAATGGCCCAATATAGTGGTACAACACCCTGACAGATTATGGATGTTAACTTATTTTAATGATTCCCAATGATTTTGGACTAATTTTGAGATGAGATAGGTGCTCTTGGAAAGGTTAGCTCTTAGCTTTCTATCTATATCCAGAACGTCCAAAATGGACTCCGAATGCGGCCTGGGTATCCGTTTTAGTGCGGACTGCTCCTGAAACCCGAAGAAGACTCAAATCCAAGTTGGATTAAAAGTACTCGGGAATTGAGTGTTCCTCCTTGTCTTGTGCATCTTCCTTCTCTATGCTTCTTTTGATCCTCTCATTGTTACTAATCATGATAAAGTTATTAGGTAGCAGCCTATTCTTAAAAGAAGTTAAATATGTATTTGGCAACTCACCTCTAAGGTCAACTGTCAAGCACAAGCTCTTGTTATCTGACTGTCAATACTAATTGGAGGACACGATTTGTGTGTATCGAAAAAAGAGATATCCTGATCAGTAACACATACAAATAACTTTGTATTAGAACAAGAGGGCAGTGTCCTACAGGTTATAATATATAAAAAAAATTATCAAAGAAATATTATAGGTAAAAAAATACAAAAGAAAAGTAAAACTAGACCATTCAAATTTACAAGAATGATTGCATCCATTCTTTGATATGAGGGAAGTATTTTTTTTTTGCACGTGTAACACTAGGATAGACTCTTGTAAGAATTTGCTTTTGCAGGATGTCCATATGCTCCGTAACATGATTATTATGATACGACAATTTAATTTACACAACCACACAGGAATAAAACATAACTATTGTACCATGCAGATACAAAATTGGATGTGTTCATTTCAAACAAAATCATAAGATCAATTTATGGAAATTTGATTTACACGAGGTTGATGCACTATTTTCTTACTTGCCACGCTAGATTATTTTGCGGTGACAGATCAATGACAACTTACTGAGCTCGCCATTGGACCCCAGACTGTTCCAGAAAAACTCCATCACAAAGGCACATGCTACTGAAACAGTTCTGATCATAGACCAGAGATCAGAATATGTGCAGTTGCATTCGTGATGACACATGTAATAAACATTCGAGAACCGGCATTTGTTTCTTGTATCACAGACCAATCACTTCTGGATCATGCGGCTGCAATATCTTTATAAATTCCATCTGAAGATATTACGGTGCTATATATATCCAAGTGCGCTCATACGGCTGCAATATCTTCTTTATAAGTTCCGTCTAAAGATATTATGGTGCTATATATCCATGTGCGCTCATGCGGCTGCAATATCTTCTTTATAAATTCCGTCTGAAGATATTGTGGTGCTATATATATCCATGTGCGCTCATGCAGCTGCAATATCTTTATAAATTCCGTCTGAAGATATTATCATGCTATATATATCCAGCGCTCTGCTCACTTATTTGTCCTCGAGGAAGACGTGTTTGTTTTCGCGCGGGGCGCATAATAGCTGACATCGGCTGGGTTGTGGATAATATAGCATGCAGACTACACTTTAGATACGTGTGGTGCTTCACTATTAGATAGCTCTCACGATGCATATTCTTACCGTGAAATCAATAGAGAAATATGGACACATTAAGTGATGTTTACACTTGAACATGACAATACATATTACATATGCCAAATTTATTCTTGAACAGTAAAAAGCAGAATTATACACTGATAACATGCGAACTGGGAAACCGCAGCAACAGAAACATACTCCCATGTTCTAGCGTTTCTTGGGGTGAAGATCAACATAATCACCAGGACCGTAAATGTCGAACAAGTCTGCGAGAAAGCCTTTCTTCCTTTGCATCCCATGTCACGGCAAAGCTGATCGTTGTGCCAGATGTGGAGCAGTCCAATGCTAGACCTGCGGAAGTACCTGCCAGAGTATCTTTTCATGCACTTCTCCCATTCGAGGATATCCTTCTGCATTGCTGCAACATTTGGCAAATTGAAACCAACACTTACGAAATGAGCCAACCATTTAGCTCGAAATTCCGATGTGTACAGATTTGCTATGCTCTGAGTATTCGATAACAGCGAGCTGTGGTATCTTGGGATTTATGCACTGCCTGTGATTATAAGCGACAAATTAATTAATGAAATTGACAAGATTGAGAATTGAAAGAATTATAAACAAATATAATGGCACAATCAATATACTGACATGTAGAGAGGCACTGTCGAGGATGATGAACCAATAGCAATAGCTTGGAAATATTCAGATGTGAACACGTTCTTGATCTTATCATCTCCTTTGTATCCAGTTCCGAAGATCACACTGTCACTCTTTATAGGTGAGGACTCACCTTCCACGAGCACACCTTCCTTGCAAAAGCTGAACGTCTTTGATTTCTTCAAGACTATGCTGCCTCCTTCCAACCTCTGGTAGTGATTCTTCGGGGTAATGGCAATCAAGCACGTAGCTAATGCCTCAAACAGACTATGATCGGGCACCATACCGTACTTTTTCATTGGGATCGAGTAGTAGCTCTCAGCAAACTTTGAAAATAGCCACCATTTAGAAAATATATATGTAAACAATATATCTATATCAGATGTAGTATACTGCAAACATGAATAAGGCCCTATATCTGAAGCATATTATTTGTATGTTTCTACTGATGGAACAAAATAAATACCAATGGAGTCAGAAGGGTGGCAAGGATCCACAGGAGAAAGCCTTCACCTGGCTTGTGAATCAGCAGTTCTGCAAAGCGATTTAGGTATAGCTTTGATATGCGGTCACCCAAAGCAACATAGTCCGGTAACAGCCAGTGCTTCGTTCGGACTACCATTGTACATGGATAATCTGTTCCTACAAGACAGCCCAGCAATAACTTACCCAATATTTTGAAAAGGAATTTTAAAAGCTCCTCTTAATCCCAATTAATTAAATCACCATAGAACTGCTGCTATTTAATGTAAATGCCAAACAATGACTATACCAATATCTTAAAAAGGAATCCTAAAAGCTCTTCTAAATCCCAATTTAATAAACATAGATATTTACAGTAAATATGATCCTGCAAAAAAAATTTAATCACAGACATGAAATTATCAAAAATGGCCTACCATATGACTGATATTCAAAAAGAAACGGATATAATTGCATAGGACTCATCATTTGTACCATTCACTGTGGCACATCATGCAGCAATGTCAAGTGCTGATTTAAGGTAACCGATGACGGTCACACGCTTGCCCTTAATCATCTCCTGAGCTGTATTTGTACTCATCTTTGCATAGTCCATGGAATGAATCACCCGCCCATCAAATACTTCTGGGCCTTTGCCTGGGGGAAACGTGAGTGTGTTGGGTGCGTCACTGAACCTTCCAACATAAAGAATAACAAAGAATTTGTGAGCTGCATGGATGATAAAACACTTCATCTAAACAACTTATATGTTCATGTTTCCGTGTGTTAGTAGGATCTAATTACTAGTACGGTGCTTTTTATCTTTCAAAAGTTTGTTCACTTGAAACTTTGTTAAGGATATTTTTTTACCAATATGTATCTTCAAGAACTACGCAGGGGTGAAAATTGGTGACTTCACTTGTCAACCTCTTTACTTCAACCAAATTAACAAGTTTCTAGTTCATTGGGTTGAACTAAAGTGGTTAGGAGGTGAACCTAAGGTTCACTAGTTTTCACCGCTTGTATTATAGTACAATTATTACTAGTTAATTAAAAGGTTAAAGCGTTACTATTTCGTCACCACCCTTGCTGACAAGAGGGTCAAGTTCAGTGCCAATCCAGAAACAGTGAGAGTCAAGGCTGTCAGTCTCGAGTTTGTTAATTTGATACATTCGGTAGCTATTTTTTAATGAAAATATAATTCCATGACTCACTTGCTAACATATACTTCGTCTATTCCTAAATTGTTGTCGCCGTTGACTTCTAACATCAATTTTGACCATTAATCTTATTTAAAAAATAATTTAAATATGTAAAATTATAACTCTTGATTTAAACAACTTAATGATAAAATAAATTATAACAAAATATATAATATTCATCTAACTTTTAAAATAATACAGATAGTTAAAGTTGATGTTAGAAGTCAAAAGAGATAACAATTTAGTAACAGAGTGAGTACAATATGTCTTCAGCTAAAAATGTTTCGAGCTTTAGTAGATGTTTGGTGGCCTGCGTGATGTGAACTTTATATACGCTGATGCGGGTCGCTTTGAATAAATTGAAGCAAGGGGAAACCTTGAATCTAAACCAATCAAAAGGAAAAAAAAATAATGCAAAGTCGCGGCTGCCATTGGAAACGTAACATGCATGACTGCTGCGCCATATACTGCCTACCAATCTTGGATTTTTTTTTTATTGCACCCATCTTGGATATTTGATCGTATCTGTGCATGTGAGCTCGTCCTTAGCGCGTAACATGCGTGCCATCTTCAATTTCTAGACTACAGTGAATGACATCTTCATCTATGTCGGAACATCTGACACACTTGAAAAAAATTCAAAACTACTCCATCTGTCCCAAAATAGGTGTCTTTTTAGATTTTCAAATATCTACATTTGACCATTCATCTTATTCAAAAAATTTGTTAAAATATTATTTATTTTATTTTGAAATAGTTTATCATTAGAAATACTTTAAGCTTGACTTGTTTGTTTTTGTATTTTTGCAAATTTTTTGAATAAGATGGTCAAACTTATTTTGGGACAGAGGTAGTGTCTAATATATAGCTCCCTTATAGTAAGAACTGAGTCAATTGTTCATTAGTAATATATAGCCCCCTTAGCCAAAAAAAAAATACTTCGGAACTATCTAATATATAGCTCCCTTAGTTCGAAACTATCTAATCAATAATTCTCTAAGACTAGTTTACAAGAGCTCAATCTAGAAAACCAACGAAATTTTTTATTGCTCATACGGAGCTAATTTTTTTTTTGACGAATTTGGAGTTGAGCATGGATCAAGAACCTACTGTGTTGTTTCATTTCGTTCTGGTATTGATCTGAAAATAAAACTTCGATAGCATATTTTAGCTTACAAGTAAAAATCCAGAGTGTGTATATCTATCCTAGAGCTGGACCTACACAAGCAGGCAAAGTCATCAAGTGGGCACCATACTAAAAGTGAGCAAACCATCCTAGAGTTGGACCTACACAAGAAGGCAAATTCATCAAGTAGACACCATACTCAAAGTGAGCACACCACTGCTTCTTATAGTAATTCGGAACGTGTGCAAATGAATATATATGAGGTGCATCCGTGCATACTTGAGAGCTCATGCATGCTCATAGTGAGTTAAAACTGATATCACTGGGTAAAAACAAATTAATTGGGATGTTACTGGGTACATAAACCAATAAAGATTTTCCTTTGGTATCTCCAACAAGGGGTAATTTTAACAAAGGACAACTTGACGAAGAAAATCTAGAAAGGCAGCCAAAAATGTTGTTATTGTAATCATAACGAAACAATTAATCACTTATTTTTTGAATGTCAACATGCTAGAACAATTTGGAGGGTTATCTACACAGCCACTGGGTTAACACAGCCAATTCAGTTTCTCATATGTTTAGAAATTGGCTTTCGAATTTCAGAAAGAAGGAGAAAAAATAATTCTAGTTGGGACAGCTGCATTATGTTGATCAATATGGAGATGTCGGAATGATCTAATCTTTGTAAATTGCAAACATTCATCTTTTATGCAGGTAATTTTCGGAGGAATATATTGGATGCGCTTTTGTTCGCAACTGTAGTATGATGACAACGTAAAAGAATCATTCAGTATGGCGAGCAGAAAATTGGAAACTATTGCACTTGAACTCTTTGCTTCTCATGGTAGGAAATTTAATAATAAGATTTGTTAGTCTTAAGTTGCTTTCTTCATTTTAGTCATTTTGAGTTATGGAGCTGAATTTTTGTAAGGGTCAAGAATAAAAATGCAGTGTGAGGAAACGCAGAGGCGGGAATGATATTCTATTTTCTAAAAAAATAAACGAATAATTATGATAAAAAAACTATGGTCAAGTGATCACCTCGACGCGTCCCTCAGCGTCTTCAACAGTGAGGCGCCACTCTCCAGCGCCAGTGCCGAAGGCCTTGCCGTTCCCAGCCCATTCATCCCAAGACGTCATGGCTTCCTCTCCGACGCCTTCGTAATCCATTCCGACTACTCGGTGGCCGAACCGGACGCAGTCAAGAACGCCAAAGTGGCCTGCGTACGCGTTGAGGTAGGTCCTTACCTGACGGTGGTCCCGGAAGACCTCCTTCACGGCGTCCGGCCACGTGAAGTCGGAGTATTGGTACAGCGGCCGTGGCGTCTGCAGCGACGTGCAGTCGGGCACGTGTGCCCACATGCCGCCGAGGACGGTATCTGCCTCGAAGACCACAGGTCGGAAGCCACGGTGACCACATGCCTCGAAGACCACATGCCGCCGAGGCCGCTCACGCCGGCGCCCACGATGACCACCTTCTTCTTCTCCATGGCTGTAAGTTTCGTGTGTTTGGGTTGTAAGTTGTAACAGCGTATAGGTTTGTGCCTTGGGACTCCTGTGGGCGAGGTTATATTTATAACCAGCATGGCAGAGAAGCTCGGTTAGTGTTCATGTGGAGCATTGACTTTCCACAAGATCTGGTGATCTGGGGATATCTTTATTAAGTGTTTTTTTTTTTGTATCTTCTTGGTTGGCCATGGTTATACGATAGGCAACCATTTCTGCATGCTATTTATTTTTATTAGATCGTGCTATGCATATTATTGTGTTCTTAATGTCCAAACTGCATGCGTCCACATCACTAGCTGGGACAATCAGGTAGCTTAAGGCCTCCTATTTAGTGGAATTTCATAGAAATCAGTTCAGTTTCACGTGAAAAATACAAGATTCGGGAATTTCCCTCGCAATCCAAAGAGGATATAAATGTAGAAGTTTGTAACCAAGTGCTGAAAATTATTCCATTTATTTGGTTCAATTGTCCTTAAGAGATTATTTCTTATACTGTTCTAAAATGAAATTTAATGGAATACCTGATGAGTACAAATGAAGTAAATTAAATGTGAACCAATTTAGGCACCCTTTAGAACACGGGGTATTTTTGCATGCTATTTATTTATTAGATCATGCTACGCATATTATTGTGTTTTTAATGTCCAATTTGGATGCGTCCTCATCACTTGCAGGAACAATCAGCTGGCTTTAAGG
>BCLF01000261.1:0-10927 GCA_001602275.1 Zoysia japonica
CAGGGGAGGTGTGTGGAGTTCGGGGCGACAGCGCGGTCGGCTGGCTTGGACGACGACGCGGCCGCGAGCTGGCTCAGAGCATTTTCTTGTGATTTTTTCGATTGTAATTTGTTCTATATCTGTTGGTGTGAAATTAATCGGGCACTTACTGGAGGAGTGGAGCTACCTCAACATTCGTGCAACAGTAAGGAAAAAAGCTCAGTAACGAAAATGTTCTGAGGAACAACTTTTATTTTGACTATCTCTAAATTCCAAACAGATTTATTTTTATAAAATTTGAAAAATAAATTTATAACGAAACGATGACTCAGCTCTCTATTTAAATTTTGAATTTGAATTCAAGTTCAAAATATGAAATTTTAAATTTCTAAAAAAATGTATGTGAAACAATAAAAATACTTAGAATTATATGAATTTAGTAAAAATAAAACTGTATCCAGTGGTTTCAGAGTTTTAAATTATTTTATAGTTATTTCTATTTCTAAATTTTTTTAAATAAAATATGTTTCGAATTTTAATTTAGTCCTAAAACAAAATTTGTTCCCTATAAATTGATTTAAATTTCTGCAAAGTTTAATAATTTTCTAAGGTTGTTAAGTATTTATTTTCTAATTTAAAATAAAATCAAGCTAAATAAGGTGTCTGCGAAAACGCTACGTCACGCTGCTACGTCGGACAAAACCACTACGTGGACGCCACGTCAACCACAACCGCCGGCCCAAATCCTCGTAGGGAACAAAAATGCACGGTTTTCAAAGTTGAAAGACCACGAATACCCAATTTTATAATAGAGGCACTAAAATTGCACAAACGTGAAAGTTGAAGGAAAGGATTGAAATAGAACTTTTTCTTAATTTGAAGCACAAAAGTTTAAGTAACTTTATAGTAATTCGTAAAATGTTCACACTTCACTTGCAACAGTAGATATGGATATGGCCAGCCTGATAGTAAAAATGGTCCGAAAGAATTTACGTACCTCTGCCCGGTCGAGCACGAACATGCGATAGCCTTTTCCGCTTGGTGGCCGGGAACGGGGCACTTCGGTGTCTGAAGTTTAAGCTGGATGCTCGACTTGCGCAGGCCCCATGGGGCTTAAAAGCACTTTTACAGAGACGTTACATCCACACAATGCTCTTATCCATCGTAGCTTGACCGCCGTTGAAGACCCTGAGTCCGTCAAGTACTCAAGTTCGTCAGTTACCACCGCTTTTCACCTTCGATTTCCTCACAATCTCCGGCCGCAGTCGCTGTTTGAGCTGGACAAGATAGCTGCGTCGTGACTAGCCGCAAACCGCAGAATACTTTTCAGCTGGATCAGGACAGAGAAATTTTGGGTTGATGTGCGACCTGTCCCTTCCGGTTTCGAAGGTGACAAAAACGCAGCTGGCTGAATGGTTTATCGTTGCAAGATTCTAGCCTCCAGAATAGATTTGGTTTTGCGATGATCGCGCTTCCAGAACGTGCTTGTGTGGGGACGGGTACAGTACTAGGTTTTCATAGACCGGGTAAAGCGGACGGGTCAAGTCAATTTGTATGTAGTACTCGATGTGGACAAGAACAGTCTGTAGAATGCCGTGCTTCGTACGATGTTGCATATGGTGGATATTATTTGATCGTTGAAATATCTAGGAAAACATATCAGTTGTATTAGAATTTTCGGGATTGTATACTCCGAATACCTACGGACCCAGAATGAATACGACGGTTCAGCTATAGATCATGGCCCACAGCTCGATTGTCGACCCACGAAGGATTCCACCGCATCAAGACTCGAAAGAACGACCCGACCCCTTTGAAGGCAGGACTGCTCGAATATGTCACCTGGCTCTCGATGATCAGGCTTGCCCGAAGACGCCGGCCCGACCCCTCCAGTGTTGGGGCGAACAACAACAAAACCTGACTGATCCCTGAAGGTCGGTCACTGCTCTAATGCTAACGGTTAACTTCTGACAAGCATAGAGATCTTTGACATGTATAGCAGGATGCAAAGCAACTCTACCGGAGATAAAGCGATCCAAAAAGAGGTAAAGCGATCCGTCAGGATAAAGCAACCCGACGAATGGTAAAGCTAAGAGGCAAAGTGTCCTTTGTCCTGGACAAAAGACGATTAAAAGACACCGACAAAATGCCAGAATCTCCAACAGCGCAGAAACAGGTTGCACGGAAGAGGGGTACTGATCTATGCGCACGGGACGAATCCATAACGTCAGCCCCAAGCCGGCCACCGTGATCGTACGCTAATAATGCATCCCCAAAACTCTAGTGGTCAGTGCCCGCGCGGCTCGCGACACGGTCCTTCACGGGGCTCCGGCGGCATAGGAACAGCCTGCAACGATCATTGCGCACTCATGATCGAGTGAGCCCGCCCTGTACGTGTGCGCCGCGCTAGCTGTTGTCCTGGGAAGGGCTGGGTGCCACACGGTATTCGGCTTGTATCTCCACAAGACCTTCGCCTATGCATGCATGTGGGTGCTGCTGGATCCTAGTGACCAAGTGACCAAATCACCACGCAGTTTGGATGAGCTCAGAATGGCCGTAGCTGTAGCCCACCAGACTGCTCCACCAATAATAGTGGTATCGTCTCAAGAGCATCTGTCGGGATAGTATACTTCGAGTACTTACGGACCCAGCCTCTACACGAAGTCCCATCTGTAAACTACGTCCCACGATCCGTCTACAGCCCATGAAGAATCACATCCCGTCAAGAACACTCTGACTCCAAGGGTTGGATCCACACAAACGTCCAAGCCCGACTGACAGAAGGCTGAAACTACACGACAACAAAATTCAGCCCACCAATGGCTAGAAGCCAACGCTCTGGCCTGACCCTCGAGGGTCGGACACCGCCTTAACAACCAGCCATTGATGACCGCAGAGAGTCCTCACAACATACCTTTGCTGAGAGGTAAAGCATTCCAGAAGTTGATAAAGCAGCCAGACGATGGGCAAAACAAGATGGAAAACTGTTCTTTGTTTCCCGCGACTGAACAAAGGACGTACGAAGGCCACCGGCCAACTGCACCAGCGCCAGCGGGCGCCAGGCGACCAACTCACGCGAGATGAAGGCCCCACCTGACAGAGAGCTAGCATGTTCCATAGTCGCTAAGTTGGTGTCCCCGGTCTGACCTCTATAAAAGGGGTACCGTGGGGCATTACACGGGCGGGTCAAGTGAAGTTCAAGTTAAGTCGATTCAAGCAAAGTTAGCCACTCTGTTGTAACCACATCCACACACGCGAGCTAGGGTTCTTAGATCGAGCCAAGACTCTTCCGCATTGTACTCGTGTTCTTGAGTTCATACGATTTGATTTCTTTCTCGCCCCTGGACGTAGGGTATTACGCCTCTTGTCGGCCCGAACCAGGTTAACTTTTGAGTCTCTTTCATAGACTAAGCCGTTCAAATACGAAGAGCGCACGAATACTCCCTTCGATTACGTAAATTTTACTGTGTTGATGGTTAGAACACCGACAGTTGACGCACCAGGTAGAGGGTTTTTCGTTGTGTGTTTTCGCTTCGCTTTTTGATGGCTTCAGTTTTCGCTTTGGTGGTGGAGTCCTCAGTCTCTCGCCTAGATTTTGCGGGTTTTGCGGTTGCCATCGCTCGTGATGGTCGGTCGTGGAGGATCCCCACCTTCGCTGTTGGCCAGGCCGTTCGTTTTGAAAGCCTGGATTTCATTGCTGACAACGGCGGCGAGCTTCACCTTCAGACCCCGCTCAAGAGGCGTTCACGTCGGCGTCGTTCGCCTCGCCATCGTTCACCTCGTTGCCTGTCTCATGATGTGTTGGGCCATTACTTGTTCCGTGAGTGCTTCACGCTCCTGCCTAACAAGGCCGCAGAGGTTGATACCCCCGGCAAGGCTTTTGACAATGATTTTTTCTCCGCACCGTCACGCTCTTTCAGTCGTCGAAGACGCTCTCCGACGCAAGATCACAGCCGGGGGCGATGGTCAGGGCAAGGGCGCCGCCGCGGCAAGCGGTGGCGCTCGAGCGCGGGCCCGGTTCACTTATCAGCAGACAATGGATAACGGCACACCCGCCTTCAACATGTCATACGAGAATCTGGCGGCGGCTTACATCCTACACGAGTCCGTCACGCCAGACAACCCCATACTCAAGGAAACCTATAACTGTCTACGCGTCTACCTCGACAGCGCGCTTCAGCAACCTGAACCCTCGTTTCGTCAGCACTCCGAGGCGCACAGCTCCCATCTACCGAGTACCGACTGCGACCCTCAAATACAAGTCTTCAACCTCTATGTCCTTTGAGCCGGTCGACGACTCCAAGGAGATCCTCTTCGACAGCATCGACCCAACTAAAAAGGCCAGGATCAGGACAACGCTTTCGGATGAATAGAAAAGTGTTCTCGTCGACTTCTTCGTCCGGAATCGATATGTCTTTGCCTAGGCACCGTCTGATATGCCAGGCATCTCGAAGTAGGTCATCGAGCACTCTCTGAACATCATTCTCGGCTCCCAACCGGTGAAGCAACGACTCCGATGCTTCGACGACGAGAAGTGCCGCGCCATTTAGGAGGAGATCGCCAAGCTGCTTGATGCTAAGTTCATCAAAGAAGTCTACCACCCAGAGTGGCTAGCCAACCCTGTAATGGTTTAAAAAAAGAATGAGAAATAGAAAATGTGCGTTGACTACACGATTCTCAACAAAGCATGCCCAAAAGATCTATTTCCTTTGCCGCGCATAGATCAGGTGGTCGATTCCACCATCGGCTGCGAAACTCTTAGCTTCCTTGATACGTAATCCGAGTACCGTTAGATATCCATGTGCAGCTCCGACCAGTCGGCTACATCGTTCATTACGCCCTTCGGCTCGTTCTGTTACGTCACCATGCCTTTCGGCCTCAAGAATGATGTCGCCACGTATCAGCGCTGCATGTAGAAGTGCTTTCACGACCAACTGGGTCGAAACCCGGAGGTCTACGTTGATGACATCATCATCAAGACTCGGCAAGCGGTCGGTCTTATTGAAGACATACAGAAAACCTTCGTCAACCTCCGAAAATTCTGCATGAAGCTCAACCCCGAGAAGTGTGTCTTTGGCGCCCCTACCGGTAAGCTCCTCGGGTTCGTCATCTTTGAGTGCGACATCGAAGCCAATCTCGAGAAGATCGCCACCATCTGCAACCTCGGGCCCATCAACAACGTCAAAGGTGTCCAAAAGCTCACTGGTTGCTTGGCGGCCCTCAGCCGTTTCATCTCTCGACTGGGTGAGAAGGCCATGCTTTTTTATCGACTCCTTCGAAAGTCCGACCGTTTCACCTGGATCGTCGAGACCTAGGAAGCCTTTGAGTAGCTAAAGACTATGCTGTCGTCCCCGCCAGTTTTAACCTCGCCAACCTCTAGTGAGACACTGCTCCTCCACATTTTCGTAACCGCAAAGATCGTCAGCACCGTCCTCGTCGTCGAGCGATCGGAGGAGGGTCGGACCTTAAAGATCCAGTGGCTCGTCTACTTCATCAGTGAGGTGCTCGCCGACGCCAAGTCCCGGTATACCCAGGTGGAAAAGCTGCTCTACGCGATCCTCATCATTAGTCGTAAGCTTCGCCACTACTTCGACAGCCACTCTATCCGAGTGGTGATGAGCTTCTCTCGAGGAGATCATCAACGACAAAGACATGGTTGGACACATCGTCACGTGGGCTGTGGAGCTCATGGACCACGACATCACCTATGTGCCTCAGCAAGCCATCAAGTCGCAGTCCCTTATCGACTTCATCGCTGAGTGGACCGAGACACAAGAACTATCAGATCTTGCTGACCTCGAGCACTGGACTATGTTCTTTGACGGCTCTTGCTGGCTGAAAGGCTCGGGGGCTGGCGTCGTTCTCGTCTCTCCCAAGGGAGACAAATTTTAGTACATACTGTAGATCCATTTCTCTGCCTCCAACAATGCTGCAAAGTATGAGGCATTGCTGCACGGCCTTCGAATGGCCATCACCCTCGACGTCCGACATCTCTACGTCAGGACGACTTCGAGCTCGTCGTCAACCAAGTCATGAAGGTCTCGAGCTACCGAAACCCTAAGATGGAGGCTTATTGCCAGTAAGTTCGCAAGCTCGAAAATAAGTTCAACGGGCTCAAGCTCCACCACCTTCTATGCCGTGACAACAAAGCGGCCGACACCCTCACCTGGATGGCCTCGGGGCGGTATCTGGTCTCCGACGACATCTTCTCCGAAGTCCTCTCCAAGCCAACGATCAAGCTCAAAGATGATGCCGTCGACCCCCTAGATCGAGGCGGCAATCGGCGAGCAGACCCCGACCCCGAGGGCAAAAATCATGGCTATCTTCCTCGACTGGTTTCATGACATCTACGCTTTTCTGCAGGACGGCACGCTTCCAGCTGAAATCAACGAGGCCCGACGAATCTCGCGGCGAGCCAAGGCCAACGACATCATCGATGATGAACTATACAAGCGGAGTCCCAGTGGTGTTATCCAGTGCTGCACCCCTTAGGCGGAGGGTCTCCATCTTCTCAACGACATCCACTCAGGCATTTGCGGTCACCACGTCGCTCTAATGACCTTGGTCGGGAAAGTTTTTCGTCAAGGGTTTTACTGGCCCACGGCAGTCTCCGACGCCGAGAAACTCGTTCGCCCTTATATAAGTATCAGTTCTACACCCGACAGACTCGTCTGCCGGCGTAGGAACTCTAAATGATTCCAATCACATGGCCCTTCGCAGTCTGGGGACTCGATGTCCTCGGGCCTTTCTGACCAGCACCTGGTGGCTTCACCCACCTCTTCGTCACTGTCGACAAGTTCACCAAGTGGATTGAGGCGAAGCCGACCCCCTGCATCAGCTCTGCTGAGCTGTTGAGTACATCCGTGACATAATTTACTGCTTTAGGGTGCCACACTCCATCATCACCGACAACGGCACGTAGTTTACCAGACATGTCTTCTGAGAATTTTGCGAGGAGTACCACATCCGGCTCGACTTCGCTTCCCTCGCCCATCCGAGGACCAACGGTCAGGTCGAGCGGGCCAATGGGACGGTGCTGCAAGGATTGAAGCCTCGAATCTACAACTTCATCAGGCAAGCAGCCGGGCGAAGGGTCAAAGAACTCCCGTCCGTTCGACGTCATCCAACCGACTGAATCCACCGACGGTTACAATTCCCAAATGCCATATCCGTCGTTCACATGGAGGCAGCAGGATCGTGCGATCGTCGAAACTGTTACTGACGCCCATTGCTAATATCGTGAGCCATTTTATAGATCAGGACAAACGAGAGGTCGGGCGAAAAACTGATTGGCCCGATACTTGCTCGGGGCACTGATCATAAAAAAGACTGGACCGCCCAGTCTAACCTAGACGCGATGCTGATCATGAGACGTGATCAGCCCGATTGGTCCAATCTAGGCATCTGTCCCAACACTCAGTCGATAACAAAAATCAGCTTCAAACCGACCTCAGGGGTCGAGAACTATTAAAGACTAAGCCCACGACTGACCCTTCGAATCGCTCGAGGGCTCGAGGGCTACGCTCTACGGGTGCGCTCACACGCATTCATAGGATCGACTATCAACGATTGAGGTCGAAGACGAAGACTTAGCCTACGACCGACCCTTCGGATCGCTCGGGGGCTCAGGGGCTACGCCCTACAGGCCCGCTCGTGCGCGCCCGTAGGATGGACCATCCACGAATGAGGTCGAAGACGAAGACTTAGCCTACGACCGACCCTTCGGCTCGCTCGAAGGCTCAGGGACTACTCCCTACAAGCACGCTCGCGCGCGTCTGTAGGATCCGCCATCAACGAATGATGTTGAAGATGAATACTTAGCTCATGACTGACCCTTCGGATCACTCGGAGGCTTGGGGGCTCTGCCCTACGGGCACGCTCGCGTGCCCTCGTAGGATCAGAACTCAAACTTCAGCAAGGATCAGCCTAATGCCGCCTCAACAAAGATTGCAAACAACGCAGGGCTCGAGGGTTACTATCGAGATAGTATACCCCAGGTACTTACGGACCCAGCCTCTACACGAAAACTCGTTTGTAAACTACAGCCCACGGTCCGTCTACAGCCCACGAAGGATCACATCTCACCAAAAATGTCCCGACCCCAGGGATCGGATCCACACAAGCGTCCAAGGCTGACCGACGGAAGGATGAAACTACACGACAACAAGATTCAGCCCACCAACGGCTAGAAGCCAATGCTCTAGCCTGACCCTCACCACTTTAACAACCAGCCACTGATGACCGCATAGATTCTTGACAACGTACAGTAGGAGGTAAAGCAACTTTGCTGAAAGGTAAAGCATTTTAGAAGTTGATAAAGCAGCCAGACGATCGGTCAAGCAAGATGAAAAAGTGTCATTTGTCCCCGCGACTGAAGAAGTATGAAGGCCACCGGCCGCCAGCGGGTGTCAGGCGACCAACTCAAGCGACGACCAAGGCCCCACCTGACGGAGGGCCAGTAGATTTCGTAGCCGTTAAGTTGATGCTCTCTTAGTCCGACCTTTATAAAAAGGGTACCGTGGGGCATTACACGGACGGGTCAAGTAAAGATCAAGTTAAGTCGAATCAAGTAAAGTTAGCCACCTCGTTGTAACCACATCCACACACGCGAGTTATAGTTCTTGATCGAGCCAAGACCCTTCCATATTGTACTCGTGTTTTTAAGTTTATACTATTTGATCTCTTTCTCACCTCTGGACGTAGGGTATTACACCTTTTGGCAGTCTGAACCAGGTTAATCTTTGAGTTTCTTTCATAGACTAGGCCACTCGAATACAAAGAGTGCACGAGTACTCTCTCCGATTACATAAATTTTACTGTGTCAGTGCTCAGAACACAGACAGCATCCAATAGACAGCTTCATCAGGCAGAGCTCGAAAGCAACGTCACAACCACCGGAATCTAATTGAGCGCATGCTAGCCACTGCGTTTCTTTCTTAGGCGATGATGAAAACTTATTTATTTTGATAGCGTTGTTTCGCGGTGGATTATCTATCCATTGTGGTAATTCTGTTCCATCCGACTCAGATTGACCGATCCTGCTCGCCACAAACCTCGAACGAACTGATACGTTTCTTTCTTAGGGCCTCTTTATTTGAGCTGAAGCTTTTGAGTTTTTAAAAAAGTTAGCTGGTGGCTAATTGAAAAGCTGGTTGATATAGTAGTAGCTGTTGACTTTTGCAATATATACTTGACTTTTCTGCACATCAAAAGCTAGAAAAGCTGTTCTGAATGAACCTTTCAGCTTTTAATTAATTTTTTTAAAACTAATTTTTCAACGTTCTAAAAACCAGCGTTTTTTAAAACTTTGTTTGTTTCAACTTTTTAGCTAGAAAAACTAGTCCGAAAAGATAAAACAAACAGTACCTTAGGAGCGCGAGAATGGGGGCTCATTGAGAAAATAACTTGTCCTAAGAAAATCGAGCCTGAGCGGGTGGTAGCCACTAAAGGTGTACATTAATCAGTTTTGATGCACGGCGTACTTGAATCGTGAACTGATGATTCCCAGCCCAGAGTCCAGACCTGCGCCACTGGACTTTCTAACGGCAATCTATCAAGGCCTGTTCACCAAAGCCTATTCATGCGGCCTCTGTGAACACTGAACCCTCGCAGTCCAGGGTCATGACCGAAACCAACTACTTGGCCCAGGAAGGGAAATCGGTCCAGGCTGGAGTGGTGGTCGGAGAAAGGCATGAAAACAACCGAGACGGAATGCAACAACCGACTCGAGCAGAATAATCTGTCAAATAAGTCCGTCATGACGTAATGTTGAGATTATTCGTGCAGCGCATTATACACCTCGCAGACCACTCACGGATAGGATACCATAACAAAGGTAGTGTATTTTTTATTAGGAAAAGGCAGCTTTCAAATTTAACATAATTGTTTATTACAAATTATGATCTAGGTTATCTCTAGAGGCTCGTTACACCAAACTACACCATCAAACTGATCGACTAATTAACTTAGCTAACATTTGAGTTACCTCATTACAACTTTGATTAACATAAGATACAGATACAAAAGGCTAGTGATTGGTTGATCCTAGCCTTGAACGGGACCAACAAATTAGTTCCAAATATTCATTCATCCAACAGGTTGCAATGAAGCAACAAAATATAATGTAACCTAAAATATCAAAATATAAGTTTGTAAACTATATACATGCTACTTTCATCGACAGTACAACAAATTTTTCAGAATTTGAAATATGTTATAATGTCTCACATGTCATTCATTTACAGAATCTCATCTGTAAGTGACACGGTGATGTTATATTTCTAAACTTAAAAAATTGTAATGGCATATATCTAACTAGCTCTTAACACTACAACCAACTGAAAATAACATGAATAAAAATAGCATTATATTCCCTCCATTCTCCAAATGATGTCGAATGGAGGGAGTATTTGTGACAGACCGCCTCACAAAAGAGACGATCCATCGACCACAGGATCTTACCGGGTGTCGCTCGGCGAAGCGAGGACTAACAGTACAACTCAAGTACGATAAAATATACTACAAACTATTGCTTAAGTTTATAAAACCAAGATTTTTGAAAGCGCGAAAGCAATAACCTGAATTAGGGTCTCCTATAGACTATGCACAAGATGCCATCGAGCCCATACGATGCATCCTCTAGCAGCACACAAACAGCAGCGCGGCTAACAGGGCTCCTAACGGACATAGCCACCTTCGAGGTTGCTTCTGCCGGTTGGTACAAAGGAGAGAGAGAGAGATCACCTGCACAAAACCACAGAGAGCCAAGCCCTGAGCATTCAAATGCTCAACAAGTCTTACCCGTCAACGTGGCCAACTATAGCCGATTCCAAGGATATGATGAGACTGACTCAAAGAATGGCCATTTGTATAAAACATGGCACTAACAGTAAATCTTTACTTTCAAGTTTTAGCAGTTAATTAAGTACAAAGAATAATAAATTTAATT
>BCLF01000261.1:19465-32600 GCA_001602275.1 Zoysia japonica
ATAAAATTCTTAAAACTGGCAATCATTGTTAAAAGAAATATTTCATTTGGGCCATTTAACTTTCAAATAAATTTTACGAAAATCACCTAAATTCAAGTCTTCATAAAACCTTTCAAATAGAAATTTTTGTTTACAACTTTTATTTGAAAAGATTTTTTTTTTAGCTTGCTTTTGAAATTTGAATTCAAAAGCTTTTGAAATTTTATATTACTCATTTTATTTCTGTTGAGCTCCGTTCCGAAATTTCAAAATCAAACAACTTGCTTCTTTGCTTTGAAAAATGTGGTATGTCACAGTATTTGATTCGTTTATTCTAGCCTCACACAAATGTGCGTCCCGGCCAACTAGTTTTGTATACTTGTTCCTGTTCCATCATTCTGAGTCCTCGTTAGATTCACACGAAGGTATGACGTCTTGATTGCATGCATTCCTCTGGCTATTTGTTTCATGTTTGGTCTTTCCGTTGCTGACGGCCGCGTACAGAGAAGTGCAAATTCTAGCAAAGACACCAAGCACTTGTAGACCATGTTTTCTGCTTCCATTCTCAAGTCCTGGCACTCTTCTAAAATATCAGCATCAATGACTTGTGATATTTGATGTGGAAAGCTTCTCTCCACAAAATTGATTATATCAAGGCCGTCAGTAAACATAGGATCAGTTGTCCTTTTCCCTGTAGTCATCTCCAGCAACAATATCCCAAAACTGTAAACATCTCCCGCAGTTGATACATGGCTGCCTTGTGCATACTCTAAAATAGGACACAGAGAGGGGAAAAAAGAGTCGTTAAATTAAGATTTTAAGGCCGATCTACAGAACAATAATCATGACTGCAACAAGTAATATACCTGGAGCAATATATCCGATAGACCCTTTCAAGCTAACTGAAGTAACTGAGCCTGTCGGCGTAGAAGAATAGTCAGCATAAAACCTTGCAATGCCAAAGTCTGCCAAAAGTGCTGTCATTTGACCGTCGAGAAGTATGTTGCTGGGCTTTAAATCATAATGGACAGTAGGTCTTCCGCAGTCATGGTGCAAGTAATCCAATGCATCCGCTATGTTAACGGCTATGCTTATTCTTTGATTTAAGCCTAGACATTTTGGAGATTCCCCTTCCCCTGTGATATGATGTAACCATGTGTCCAAGTTGCCATTAGAAAGAAGGTTTCGATGTTGAATGCTTCTTAGTGCTTCACATTCTGACATGAAGCTTCTCTCTGCGCCTCCCCTCTCAAGGTTGAAAACCTTCACAGCCACTTCCATTTTAAATTCGTTCAACTTTCCTCTATATACTGAACCACAACTTCCGCTCCCAATCAGATTAGACTCTGAGAAATTGTTTGTAGCTTGAACTAGGTCCTTATATGAGACTTTTGGAAATGCGCAAATATACTATCCAGTGGTAAATCTGCTAATTTTCTTAATTTCTTCTTCCTAATGCAAATAAGGTAGAACGCCAGTAACAGAAGTGACATGAAGCTGAATATAGTAATCAATACTCTTATCAAATAGTAAGATGTTTTGGTTTTGTCAGAAGAATGTGGACATGAAGAAAAATGGAAAACCCATTGCTCCCCCGCAAGCTCCAGTTGCCGTTGAGAGAAACAGCGGTAGAATTTTCGAATAGCCCATTTCTTGGGACTTCTCCTTCAAGATGATTGTACGAAAGATCGATCATGCTAAATTGCAGATCACTTAGGACTGTTGGGATGACTCCTGACAAGTTGTTGTGAGAAAGATTTAACATTTGCAAGCTCAGCAAGCTGCCAAAAGATTCTGGGATGCAACCATTTAGTGAATTTCTGTCCATTTCTATTATTTGCATCCTCATAAAATTTCCCCAGTTGTCAGGTATTTCCCAAGAAAGCATGTTTGAAGAAATATTTAGGAATCCGAGAGATACAAGTTTACTGATCTCTAGAGGTATATTCCTTGGAGATTGTTATTGCTAAGATCCAATACCACGAGTAGTTCAAGGTTTCCCAAGCTTGGCGGTATGGAACCTTCAAATCCATTGCATGCCAGACGAAGTTCAGACAGTTGAATCAGAGCGCCGATGGATGATGGAATGAGTCCGGTGAAATTATTCATTTAAAGATCTAATAGTTGTAGCTGTGTAAGCTTTCCAATCCAGTTTTCAATTGTACCACTTAAATTGTTATCCTCCAGTTTTAGTCCAAATAAGGATTGAAGGTTTCCCACGCTTGGAGGAACAGTCCCGGATAGCTTATTTCCACCAAGAAGTAGATACTGAAGATTACTGCAGAAGTTTCCTACAGAATCTGGAATAACTCCAGCTAGCTGGTTCCTGGCTAGTGAGAGCTTATATAATTGAGTGCAGTTCGTTAACGCAGAAAAGAATTCCCAGCTTTGGCTATCCGTTGCTTCAATACTGTTACTCTCAAAGTTTAGAAGAGAAATGTTTGGAAGCTTACCGAAAGAACTAGGAATCTCGCCGGTGAAATTGTTTCCTGAGAAATCTAACTTTTGTAGCTTTGAAGCATTGCCTAGGGATGCTGGAATGTGACCCTGAAACATGTTGCCATCCAAAAGTAGAATTTGGAGATTAGGGAAGGCATCTCCAATGTTTGATGGCAACACGCCGCTTAGATTATTAAACTCCAATCCTAGCTTCCAAAGAGAAGACTGATTGAACAGGACTTGTGGGATTTCACCAGTTAACATATTTCTGCCTAGGACAAGAATCGACAAATTTGATAATTTCCAAAGGCCTTGCGGAATTCTCCCGGTTAGGTCACTGTATGCAAGAGCGATTCTTTGTGCATGGGTGATGTTGCCGAGGGTCCAAGGGATGGTTCCCGCGAGTCTGTGGTCAGAAAGCACTAGATCGACTAGGTTGGGGAGGAGATCTAGTCTGAGCGGAATTTCACCTTCGATGGAGTTGTTTCTGAAGTTTATTTTGGTTAACTTTGAGCAGTTTATAAGTGCATGAGGAATCGGCCCGGGCAGTAAATTACGGCTCAGATCAAGGAATCGCAATTGTTGGAGATTATTGAGATGGGGAATTGTACCAAAGAATTTGTTATTGGACAAGTTCAGTGTACGAAGAGACGACAGGTTTCCAATAGAGGCAGCGATTGGACCTGACAAGTGTTGGCCTGACAGGTTGAGCCCTGTTACTAGCCCTGGGTGCTTCAGGCTGCATATGACGCCGTTCCACTGGCACAAGCTGGTACTTTTGTTCCAGTTACTGAAAATGCCTCCTGGATCTATGATGGACTGCTTGAAATCGAGCAGAGAGAGCACGTCCGTGCTATTCACCATGACATTTTCACCGCAGATGTTACAGATTCCAGTAAACAGCAGTAGCAGGGTGCGGAGCTGTATAAACACATTGAATATCATAGCCTGTTTGGAGAACGTAAATGACTCGTTAGCTGTATAAACACGTTAACCGCAAGTAACGTAAATGAGGGAGAAAGAATAGCGCGCCTCTCAGACGGAGCACGAACAACAGGACAGCTTTTTCTGCTTGGTTTGCCCACCGTAGTGTACTGCTGAGTGTGAAGTCTTAGAGACGTCCGAAGGCGTTTAATAACACTTTTACAGAGACGTTACATCCAAACACGTGGACACACCTTTTATCTATCAAGTCTTGGCTAGGACACGTTCCATCACAAAATATATAAGTATTTCTAAGTTTTGTTGAAATCATATTATTTTAACTGTAATTAATAATATTTAGAAAATTAAATAATTTTTAATATAAAGAGTTACATAATATGAAAGCTTGTTTCACAATTAATTTAGTAGCATAATTTATGTACGGTATAACATCATAAATTCACTATTATTAATAGTCAAAGTTAAATACATTTTCCTATATATTTTTTCAATCCCAACAATGCTCACCATTTGCAACACACTTTGGAGCACGGCATTGACTAAGACTATTCATGTCCATATCGGATACATACAAGACTAGAAGCGCATGAATAATGGCCACACAATATTTTCTGGACGCTCCATCGTAATAAAACCAAATCCAATTTTGTTTATAATCCATTGTACTATTCCACGACCTTCGTTTTGTCAGCGTCGAAACCGCACGGACAAGTGTCACATCAGCGCATAATAATAATTTCTTCATTTGGTTCCTGCTGAAAAGTTCAAGGCTAGCTGGACATCCAGCAATAGTCCTATCGTTCCAGCATTAATAGCGACTTCAGCGGGAGATTGGAGAGGAGAGAGAAGCTGAAAAGGCGGCAGTAACTAACTGGCGAGTTTGACGGACTCGGGGTCTTCGGTTCTTCTCCAATGCCGGTCGTTGCAGATAAGGCATGAAAAGACAAGCATGTGTGTGGCTGTTTACTGCTGTAAAACGTTTTAAGACCCCTGGGCCCTGTGGCCTAAGCCAAGCAGACCAAAGCTCAAAGTTCACCGCTCGCTGTCGTGTTCTCTCGCTCCGGCAAGTAGAGGTACCCAATTCTCTCTCCTACTTATTACTACTAGTAATATTGGAATGTTAACTTGTTGCAACTCAACCATGCTCGCTATCGTAAAAAAACATGCTAACAGTTGGGATAAAGCGGATTTTCTTTCGGAGTTCATGCTTTCATCTTTAAGTATAAATGAGTAGATAACTTTATATATTCAGGAAAGAAACTTGAAGCCTCTTTTAATTAGTAGGTTAGATCATAATATGAGCAGGAACTAGTTTTAGTAGTCAATGCACGTACAAGCATGTCGCCAAGTTTATCTCATACATTTTGCAGATTTGCCTTACTATATGTTTATCCAAGCTGCTGATGACATCCGCCATGCTAGTACTATTTACATTGCTAATACTCCTGTCTTGTGGAGTTAGAAGCGTCCATTGCGTTCATGAGAATAGTATAGATCTGCATGCATTGCTCGATTTCAAAAAGGCCGTCATTAGCGATCCTAATGGAGCTTTGAGCTCTTGGAACTCCAGCATCCATTATTGTCGGTGGAGATATGTGAATTGCACCCATACGCGGCCATGGCGCGTCTTCGGGCTGAATCTCACCCGCCAAAGCTTGTATGGCTCAATCATCACCTCCTTAGGAAACTTGACATCCCTTAATAAACTCGATCTCTCATTTAACAGCTTCTCGGGCTAGATACCCCCGCTTCAGCATCTCCAACAATTGCAAATCCTTCTTCTAGGAAATAACTCGCTGACGGGGGTTATTCCTGATACGCTTACAAATTGTTCTAATCTTCAGACATTGGACCTCTCTGGAAACATGATAGAGGGTGGTATCCCACCAAAAATAGGCCTCCTTTCCAATCTTCAATCATTAAACCTTGCCTCAAATAATCTCCATGGAATTATACCACCGACTCTCGAAAGCATTACATTCTTGACATTTCTCTATTTGGCACAAAATAACCTTGAAGGCAGCATTCCAGATTAACTTTGGCAACTCCCTGCTATGACTGCATTATTCCTTAATGAAAACATTCAGGTACACTCCCATCAGCTCTGCCTAATCAGACTTCTCTTGCGCTACTAGACCTGCCCTCGAATATGTTATCCAAAGTATTACCATCTAATATCGGTGACGCCCTCTCTAGTCTTGAATTACTTGACATACACCAGAACAAGTTTGAAGGTCAGATCCGTGCTTCACTCGGCAATGCTACAAACCTGACAGTGATAGATTTATCGGAAAATAATTTCACTGGCCAAATTCCTGATTCTTTTGGCAAGCTTCTAGAGCTAAATTATCTAAATCTTCAAATAAACAAACTTGATAAAGAAAACTGGGAATTTCTAGACACATTGAGCAATTGCAGAAGTCTGCAATCGCTGTCGCTATTCAACAACCAGTTACATGGAGTCGTACCTGATTCACTAGGGAAACTACCCAAAAGTCTATAAATATTGGACTTTAGTACAAACAACTTATCAGGGCCACTACCCTCGAGCATAGGAAATCTTGTAGGTTCGTATGATCTGAATCTAAGTAATAACAACTTCACTGGTTCAATAGAAGAATGGGCTGGACGCCTTACAAACTTGCAAGTTTTAAGGCTTCAGGCAAACAACTTCCTTGGGCTAATTCCATCTTCCATAAGCAACCTTCGAAATTTGACATATCTTCTTCTGTCTCAAAATAGATTTGAAGGCAACATACCTGTACAAATTGGAAATCTTGTACATTTAAACAGACTGGACCTGAGCAATAACAACTTCAGTGGTACAATATAGAAGAATGGGCTGGACGCCGTACAAAACCTTAGTAGTATTAAACATGGCTGCGGTGGGTCCCACATGTCATAGACACTGATGGCTCATTATGTATTAAAAGTTGTTTCGATGGCAGAAAAGGGAAATCCCCTAAAATAGACCTCCCAGCGTTTTCGTGTCCTGCATTTCCACCTTGCTTCACGCGCCCGTTGGATTACTGAGGATCGATTTCAGCTCACCGGATTTGTTGCCGATGATGCTGGATCAATGTCCTGCTTCTCCTCCACCGTGTGCACCGGACGGGGTTCACCTGACGCTCGTTCATCTAACGACAATGTCTGCACAAGTGTGCAGTACCATGCTAGTACTCCCATGGCAAAGCTCTCAACATCAGCGACTCCATGTCAAATTTCAGCGGCCGCGCGTCATCGAAGAACTCGGAACCTACCTTGTGCACGCTGGCACCATTTCTACATCATCTTGTGCCGGCATGGGCTTCTCAAGGAGGTCTCGTTATCCATCTTCAACCTCCGCTTCTAGGAAGCTACGATGCCCTCTCCACTGGCCGCTTGTTGCAGTCACATCGCCGGCGTTTTGGAGCGACTGCGCAGCCGAGTCCAAGTACAACGATCAACGAGGGTCTCGGTCCATTTCATTTTGAGACTTTACTCTTCGCGCTTGGGCTTGGGCGGACTGTGAAGCCCGTTAAATATTTGTGCGAGGGCAATTTATTTGTTGGGCTGACTTTGCTACTCGTCGCGGAAGGTGGCATTTAGAGTGAAAGCCAGATCCAGCAGAACAAGTTCGAATCAAGCCCGGTCGATGACCTCCCCTTGGAAGCTTTATCATTCTACCACAGGCAAGTAAGACTTAAAAAATAATACTCTCTCCATCTCAAATTATAAATCACTTTAGATTACTCAAATTTTTTTAAATTATAAATTATTCTCACTTCTCAAAACATTTTTTTTCTCAATACATCTTCACTTTATCTCTCTCTTCGTTTTCAGAATATGGCATGTTTTCTACTTTTTTAATTTTTTGTGTCTAGACTTAAAATGACTTATAAAATAGGACAGAGAAAGTACAAACTTTTAACTTTTAGGTATGAATAGTGTTTGCGAGGTGGTAAAATGGTGTAGCTGATGATCTGAACGATGTTAACAGGGCCGCAATGCATTTTAAGCACAATAAAGCATGGACAGACCCAAGTGTGGGCAGTGCCAGCTATTATTCAATGGTTTTAGACAATGCAGGTGTCTTATAATAATAAGGTATGTGTAGTGTTTATTCGGATACTATTGGAACTTTTGATGACAGATTGGCAGTGAACAGTATATTTTAGTGTTTTAGTGAGACTATTTTTGTCATATCTCTATTTCCTTAATGTATAAAATGATGTTTAATTTTAAAAATTATTGTAGTTATCATCTACGCTTATGTTAATAATTGATATATTTCTGTTAACTTGTTACCTGTTGCGATGTTCGTGCAGGCTCTACAAAATTTTTAAGTTCACTACTGTAGCAAATAGTGTATTGGAAAGAAAGGATAAAGATAGAAAACAAAAAATGAAACCCATAGCATGGAAGCCATGGTGAGGGGCACTCCCAGTAGGCCAATACATCAGACAAAGGAGCGAACTGACAAAGACTGAAAACAAACACAACATGCTTGAGAGACGAAGGGCCAAAGATCCTAAAGCATCACTTCCAGACCAGGATTTTAATTTCTCTGTCTGATCAAGTAAAGGACCCCGGATCCTTTCGCACGTGAGAACCCCCTTTCACACCGCGTGCTGTTGATTAGTGCCCAAGAAGAGGATAGGGAGGGGAACAGAGAAGATGAAGCAATTCTGATAATCCCATATATCAGCATCTGTTTTCAATAAAAAAAAGATGCTAAAAATAATTATTGCAGCGTTGGCTCGGCACTGCATCGCGTGGGCACGATGCGGGAGGGCGGACATGGCAGTGGCGCGGGCAGACGGACCTTGACACATTACTTTTTTTTCCCCCTTTTTACTGGGCTTATGCAAGCATTTATCTAAATAATTTTTATAACAATTTATTTTTATTACAATAAATTCAACCAGAATTTTTGTTGGATGAACAACTTAGTGCAGTAATTTGTGTAAGAGAGCACACATGTTAATAATGTTGAGATAATGTGAAAACATATGGAGGTAGGTTACCCTGTAAATTAATGTCGGTAATATCCAAATTAAACACTAGAGTTCTGGAAGGTTCATCCAAACAGATAATTGAGCTTCATATAGATTGAGGATTGCGAGATGTACAAGTTTATTGGCGGGAAGATCCAAAACACGAGTGTTGTGGAAGGTTCATCTAGCTTCATCCAAACACATCTGAACTTCACCGGGGTTTTATCCCATTTTATTTCAAGTGCACTTACAAACCACTATTTATGGATGTAAATTTGGTAGTGTGTGTGATGGTGTAAGTTTGTGTTTGCGTATGAATAGATGTTACATTTGTATTCAGTTTGAAAGTCTCAAAAAAAAAAACTATTACTCTGTAGATGAAGCTCAAACAGTTGTCATAGCGCTGATGGACTATGAATTAGTCCGGTGAAACTATTCATTTTTGTGTTTGCGTATGAATAGATGTTACATTTGTATTCAGTTTGAAAGTCTCAAAAAAAAAACTATTACTCTGTAGATGAAGCTCAAACAGTGCGATGGACTATGAATTAGTCCGGTGAAACTATTCATTTCAAGATCTAATATTTGTAGCTGTGAAAGCTTTCCAATTCAGTTTTCAATTGTACCACACAAATTGTTATCCCTCAGTATTATTAAGGATCGAAGGTTTCACACGCTTACGGAATTGTCCCTGATAGCTTATTTCCTGAAGAGTACTGGAGAACTTTCCTACAGAATCTGGAATAACTCCAGCTAGCAGGTTCCTGGCAAGTGAGAACTTATATAATTGAGTGCAGTTCGTTAACGCAGAGAAGAATTCCCAGCTTTGGCTGTCCGTTGCTTCAAGACTGTAATTCTCAAAGACTCAAAGTTAAGAATAGAAATGTTTGGAAGCTTGCCGAAAGAACTAGGAATCTCGCCGATTAATTGAGTGCAGTTCGTTAACGCAGAGAATAATTCCCAGCTTTGGCTGTCCGTTGCTTCAAGACTGTAATTCTCAAAGACTCAAAGTTAAGAATAGAAATGTTTGGAAGTTTGGAAGCTTGCCGAAAGAACTAGGAATCTCGCCGATGAAATTGTTTCCTGAGAAATCCAAATATACTAGCTCCGTAGCATTGCCTAGGGATGCTGGAATGTGACCCTCGAACGTATTGCCTCTCAAAAGTAGCCATTCGAGCATAGGGAAGGCATCTCCAATGTTAGATGGCAATAAAAAAATCTGTGCGGCAATTACCGTGTTTTTCGTGTATGTTTTTGTTATACACTTTTAATTGAAGCAGTATATTCTAAATTTATTATTTAACAAATAAAAATATAGTTGCTTTAACATAGATAACAAAGTTCTATAAATATATACTTCGGTCTCAAAAAAAAGTTGTCGACATAGTCTTTAAACCGTAAGTGTAACCTTTATTATTTATAAAATATTTAATAAAAAGTAGCATCGGTACACTTTTAAAAAAGTATTTTTAAAACAAATTATTTCTAATTTTGTAACTTAATAAATTTAAAATTATTTCTAATTTATATTGGCAATGTTTGATTAAAAATATTGCGTTCAAAGCTACTATTTTTTAGACCGGAGTTGTAAGCTGAAAAAAGATTGAATCTTAGTTCTTACAGTAATCAAGGGGTATTTTTAGAAGATAAAAAAATTTAAGTTATCTAAATATACATTTTTATTACATATAAAAGTCTTTAATTGTAGCATATATTTACAAGACATAGAAGTAGAATAAATTTATAAGAACTTCTCTTATATCTTTTTAGAATGGTTCTATTGATCATCTATTGTTAAATTATTGTTTACTGTTGATTTTTAATATCATCTTTTACTATTCAACTTAAAAAATTAATTTAAATATGTAAAATTTTAAGTTGCGATTCAAATAACTTTAATGATAAAGCAAATTATAATATATGAAATTTATAAAAAGTTAAATATAACTATAGTCAAAATTTATGTTAAACATGAAAAAGCTAAAGTAGAAGTACGCTCCTACGTTGACTGAGAAAAAGATTTTTTTCTCTTTTCTAATATTCATCATTAAATTTTAATTTGACGGTTAATATTTTTTAAGATGATGTTGCGCAACGAAGGTTAAGAGAACGCTTCGCTTTAATATAGAAAGATACGCCCCTTAGTTTATTTGACTCCAATGCTAGCATCCAAAGAGAAGACTGATTGAACAGGACTTGTGGTATTCCACCAGACAACTTATTTCCACCTAGTTCAAAAACTAACAAATTTGGTAGTTTCCAAAGGCCTTGCGGAATGCTCCCGGTTAGGTCATTGTGCCTAAAAATGATTATTTCTGCATGGGGGATGTTGCCGAGGCTCAGAGGGATGGTTCCTGTGAGAGTGTTATCAGAAAGCATTAGATGGACAAGGTTGGGGAGGAGATGTAGTGTGAGCGGAATTTTGCCTTCAATGAAGTTGTTATAGAAGTATATGTGGGTTAAGTTTGAACAGTTTGTAAGTGTCTCAAGAATCGACCCCACCAGTAAATTGTAGCTCAGATTAAGGAATCGCAAGTTTTGGAGATTATTGAGATGGGGAATTTGACCAGAGAAGTGATTATTGGACAAGCCCCGTGAGTTGCCCTGGGTGCTTCAGGCTGCATATGACGCCGTTCCACTGGCACAAACTGGTGCTTTTGTTCCAGTTGCTGAAGATGCCTCCTGCATCGATGATGGACTTCTTGAAATCGAGCAGAGAGAGCATATATGTGCTACTATCCACGATAACATTTTCGCAGCAGATGTTACGAACAGAAAACAGCAGGAGCAGGATGCAGAGTCGTATAAACACGTTGAATATCATGGCCTGTTTGGAGAACATAAAGGACTCGTTAGCTGCAAAATGTAAGGCACAGAATGTTGAGGCCTTGTACAGACCACACCATGAAAGTCCATTAACCGCAAGTAACATAGACGAGGGAGAAAGAATAGCTCACCTCTCAGCCGGAGAACGGACAACAGGACAGCTTTTTCTGCTTGGATGCCTACCCGTGTAAAGTCTTAGAGACGCCCGAAGGTGTTTAAAAATACTTTTACAGAGATGTTACATTCAAACACGTGGGCACGCCTCTTATCTATCTTATCTTGACCGCTATTGAGCGAAGACCTCAAGTCCATCGCAAAATATAAGGTCTTCGATTGAAGGAAATTTTTTTTATTCTTACATTTTTCTGTGAAATTGAACTAATTCTCCTGCATAAATCCTACGAAAATCCTACGTTTCAAAGAAGCCCTAAGCATTTTTAAGTTTTGTCGAAGTCACATTCCATCGTAAAATATAAGTATTTCTAAGTTTTGTTCATATTTTTTAACTTTTAACTAATAATATTTAGAAAGTTAAATAATTTCTAACATAAATAATTACATAACATGAAAGTTTGTTTCACAATGAATCTAGTAGCATAATTTATATACGGTAAAACATTATAAATTCACTGTTATTAATAGTCAAAGTTAAATACATTTCCCTAGATATTTTTTTCAATCCCAACACTGCTCACCATTTGCAACCCCCTGTGGAGCCCGGCGTTGACCATGACTAATAATGTCTATATCGGATCCATACAAGTTGACTAGAATGCCCACACAATTTTTATATATTAAAGCGCATGCGTTCTCTAATAGCTTATTGCGCCACGTCAACTTAAAAAATATTAACCGTTGGATTAAAATCTAACGGTAGATATTAGGATAAAAAAAATCCTTTCTCTGGTCAACGTAGGAACATACTTCTATTCTGCAGAAATAGGCATGAACGGCAGTGCCATCGCTCTAACTTTTTCAGGTCCACATGCTATCCTATCACAGTATTTTGCATGGATAGTGAAATAATAATAAAAATATTTATATATTAAAGCCCGTAGATTCTCTTTAAATATCTAAAGTTACATCATCAATAAATTTTAGATCGTCAGATCAATTTTTTAGTGCAGCAAGAGTTGGATATATCTCTGTAGCTCTTGCATTTAAACCCTTCATAAAACCAAAAATAAAGTACAACTTCGTTCTTTCACCAATCCTAGATAGTTTTTGGACTAAAAATCCTAGATAGTTCTTATACATAGATCTTTTCACCATATAAAATAATGTTCGATCTTTTCACCATCTAAAATCTTATACATAGATCCTTCATGAATAATTCTTTTTAGCTATTAAGCCAAGTATAAGAAGCATCGCACTGCAACAAGGGCAATCGCACTTCTCTAGTGGTAATTTTATTTGTGCTGATTAATAAAGTGAGAAATTGCTTTTGTTTCTTATTATACTTTCTATCATCAGACTCGAGCTACTATTTATTTATTACAAACTACAACATTGTTAGTTACTCTACTATGTGGCTCCTTCCAAACAAAATTTTAAAGAAATGATCCATTTCTGTGTAGAACTCTTATTTTTTAAAAAATTGTAATTTTCCTAAGTTTATTTTGATTGAGATAAATCTACTTCATCACCTCAAAAGTCTATGTAACTTCTCAACTATAAAACTAGATACTTCACATCATGGACTATGCAAACTGTATAAATAACTTTCTAAAGTGATATTAGAAGTGGTTCTGCTGACCCCCTTCGTTCTGATCTTGTTGTCATCGTTGACTTCTAACATAAATTTTGACTATGATCATATATAATTTTTTATAAATTTCATATATTATAATTTGTTTTATCATTAAAGTTATTTGAATCACAACTTAAAATTTTACATATTCGAATTGATTTTTTAGATAAGTTGAATAGTCAAAGATGATATTAAAAATCAATAGTAAACAATAATTTAA